>CAIGRF010276012.1:34243-44378 GCA_903798235.1 Fraxinus ornus
GTGCTCGAATTATTTACTTCCAAGATAATCTGGAAACTCATTGATTTGGGTGTGTGTTTTTGCTGTATAGATTCAAGGAGGTGGAAATGCAGGAAATGCATTGACTTGTGCAGCTCGTTTGGGGTTAAATCCAAGGCTGATTTCCAAGGTATTGAGATTTATGTGATTTGGTCATCTTGTTAGAGTTATGAGATTGCTTGGATAAAAAATTATAAATTTCACGATCAACTTTGATGTAGCCATTTGTTGACTAGGTTGCTGATGACTCTCAAGGTAAAGGAATATTGGATGAACTAGAGTCTGATGGTGTTGATTCATCGTTTATTGTGGTAGGCAACTTGTTCTGTTTTTATCTTGGAGGAACTACACTTGTACCCTGAAACACACCTTTGTTAATGATATTTCCTTATTTACTCCTTTTACCAATTTTGGACTTGTTATAACAAACTAGGATAATCAAGAGATGTCGAGAAGTATAGACTAAGAAATGAAACTTCAATCATATGCAGCATAACATCTACTTATTATAATCTCCTATGCAATTTTCTTACTTTCAGGTCTCTGAAGGGGGCAATTCACCATTCAGTTATATAATTGTTGACGATGAAACGTGAGTGCTTTTGCTTTGTTGGTTGCTTTGTTTTAATGATATTTTTGGTCCCATAAGATAACACAACTTATCTGGTTTTCCATATTAGATGTAACTTTTTTCTCTTCATTTTTTGCTTTTATAGCCAATCATTCTGGAGTTGTAACTTGTCTATAATTGTACCACTGAACTTAAATATTTTCTCGAGTCATAAATGTTGTGTTCTTGAGATTAGTGACTTTATGGAAATTACTTGCCTTCAGCGGATGGTCTAATAATATTTTAGCTGTGCTTTTATGAACAAGGTCGTAGTGTTAAACAGGATGGAAGCTTTGTTCAATGATGTGAAAGTATTACGAAGAGACTATTTATAAAATGTGAAACCATAGACTGTAGCCCTAACATAAGAAAAGACCAAACATCCCATAACAGAGAAAGGTAAATTACTATACTATCTAACACGTAGAAACAAATTTTTTTTTTCGTAGAAAACAGAACGAAACCCACAAAACAACAGTAGAGTACTACAGCATATTTTGCTCTCCTAATGAAATATAGGTCAGGATCCATCTTTGGCTCTACGTTCTTTACTTGTACTTAATATCCAACAACATCAAGCACTTGAGAAACCAAGTTTGAAAGGTCATATTTTTCAAAGCTTTCTGCTTTTAGAAAAATGTGAAAAATTTCTTCTTCTCAAATATGAACCTTTTATGATATTTCAGGAAAACTCGAACTTGTATTCACACTCCAGGATACCCTCCCATGATACCTGATGATTTAACAAACTCGAAATTGTTAGCTTCGCTGGATGGAGCCAAACTAGTCTATTTTGATGGAAGACTACATGAAACTGCTCTAGTCATAGCTCAGGAGGAGATGATCACGTGGCTTGGTTTCCATTAAGTGTGATTATCATTATCACTGATTAATTGAATTTTAGATTAAGAGTGTGTTTGGTAGAGATTAAAATCGGATTAAAATTGAAAAATTAACCGTTATTGTTGATTTTTATTAGACGAGTAGGACCCAATAATGACTATATTTTTAATTTTAATTGAATTTTAAGTACGATCGAACAGCCCTTAGATCTATCGTTGAGTACGATTGGACCATTTCCCAGTTTTTAGTCGAAATGATTAGTCCAATACGGTTTTCAAAAAATGCTTTATGTAAGATATTATTGTAATTTATTCTTATTTTATTATTTTAGGTATTAACAATAAATATTTTGTTCTTGTATTGTTATAGTTACAGTGCTTTCTATTTCTGAACCTTTGATTTACTTTTAGTTGTAAATATCATTCATTGAGATTTTTATTTTATATTTTAATCGTAAGAAGATAGGAAAAATCTCCTTGTCCCGGGATAAAATCCTGGGTCAAGACTTGGCACCCCTGATTTGACCCGAGATTTTATCCCGGGACAAATAACACAGCCCAAGAATATATAAATGGGACAACTAGATAGTTCCATCAACATTGAATGCCTTAATGCATGTTTGGTAAAAATTAAAAAATTACTATTATTAAGTTTATTTTTAAAATATAACAAGTAGGTTTCAAAATAGATATTATTTATTGATTTTTGACAAAATTTAAAAAGTGATTCGCAAACCAATATTACCAATTAGGGCGATGCAGTGAGAGTGTTAATCTTACTTCGTATTCTACTATTTCTACATGTATTTGCTACTTGCAATGTCAAATGTTACGATATTGTCCGTCTACCCCAATTCATGTAGGAGCGAATCACTTGGTTAAGTATAACATTATCGAACTTGCTCCCAAAAAATTATGCTCCCAAAAAATTAGGGCTGGCTGTGGGTCGGTTCGGTTCGGATTTTTTCGGTTCCAAAATTTTCGGGGTATTTAATAAATGGAACCGTCGGATCCAAATATAATTATGGAACCGTTCGTGTTCGATTCGGTTCGGTTCCGTTCCGTTCCATTCGATTCCATACCATAATTAAATTTTTTTAACATTTACAACAGCACTACATAAATACAACTAATGACATTTTCATTCGTAACTTTTACAAATTAACGTAGCATAATTTAAAAACACATAAATAACAAGATGTTCAATAAGATTAATTCAATTAACACAAATACCAAAAAGTAGATACTAATATTAAAATATCGATGATNTATTTAATGTGTAAATCCGGTATCAAAGTATAAATCTAGTATTCGATATTGAAACTAATTTTCCTATATATAGTTACAGTGCTTTCTATTTCTGAACCTTTGATTTACTTTTAGTTGTAAAAATCACTCATTGAGATTTTTGTTTTATATTTTAATCGTAAGAATATAGGAAAAATCTCCTTGTCCCGGGATAAAATCCTGGGTCAAGACTTGGCACCCCTGATTTGACCCGGGATTTTATCCCGGGACAAATAGCACAGCCCAAGAATATATAAATGGGACAACTAGATAGTTCCATCAACATTGAATGCCTTAATGCATGTTTGGTAAAATTTAAAAAATTACTATTATTAAGTTTATTTTTAAAATATAACAAGTAGGTTTCAAAATAGATATTATTTAGTTGATTTTTGACAAAATTTAAAAAGTGATTCGCAAACTAATATTACCAATTAGGGGGATGCAGTGAGAGTGTTAATCTTACTTCGTATTCTACTATTTCTACATGTATTTGCTACTTGCAATATCAAATGTTACGATATTGTCCGTCTACCCCAATTCATGTAGGAGCGAATCACTTGGTTAAGTATAACATTATCGAACTTGCTCCCAAAAAATAGTAACATTTTTTTTTTTTTTCAATTGCACGTAAGAGAAAAAAAAATATATGTAAACATATTTAAATACTCACTCATTCTCATAAAGATAGACTCACTTTTGTTTTTCGTCTGTCCCAAATTATAAATCAATTTCTTTATCAAGAGTATAATTGAGTTTTTTTAGTTTTCTAATATACCTCTATTTAATGTATTTTGTTATTAACAAATATGAACTATTCATATTTTAATCATTATTTAATGTAGGGATTTCTTAGGCAAGATATATGAAAAATTTATACTTTCAATTATATTAATTATATTTTCTTAATATGTGTGAAAAAGGAAAATAAGCTTATCGTTATAGACGTTGGGAGTATAATTATTTTAAAAGTAGATTTGACTGACTTATAAGCTTCACCAAACATGTACGACAAAAATAAATTAGAGTTATGCTTGAAATATAGAATTTTTTTTTTACAGGGGCTTTACATACAACACACGTGTGTGGGGCCAGCTTAATTTTTTAATTTTTTTAATACATGTGAGGCCCGCCCCTTGCGAGGGGTCTGTAAGGCCCTTGTGAAACTAAATTCTGTACATGAGGAAATCCAACTAATTAACATTTTTGTGATTACTATGATTGTGATTGGTCGGACAAAAATAAATGTGATGAATTATTTAAAATGTAGAAGGGTCCATTATAGTACTATGAAAATATTGAAAAAACGTGCTTTGAACATGCTTATGTCTACAAGGTTAGTTACACGGTCTAATCATATTTCAAATACTAGTAACGACTGCAATATTATTGTAATTTCTTATACTTCTTTCATATGAACTTAAAAATACTAAGTCTTGTTTTGGTAAACATTAAAATTTTTATTTTCATTATTCTACTCGTTTTCAATCACATATTTTTCAATAAAATAATATTTTTCATTCTTTTTCAACTACACATTCTTCATCAAACTATTAATTCAGAATACATTTTTCCAAAATAATTTGGCTTAAACACAACCTAAAGAAGATAATGTGGCTTAAACACAACCTAAAGAAGCTATAAATTAGAGGTCATTGAGCGAGTTCAACCATTATCAATAAGTGAAATTCGAATTATATTTATGGCGTGTTTGATCACATTTATTTTTCATGAAAAATGTCAGTTTTTCACCCAGAGTGTTTAATTGCTATTTTTTCCATGAAAAATATTTTTCAAATTTTAAAAAATTGCATAATATTCATTGCTTTCAAGGAAAACAATTTTTTTTTGGAGGAATAGGTTTTTGTTTTCCTCATAATAAGAAAAATATTTTCTTTACTGTAATATATTTTTCATACTAATCAAACACATCCTTACAGTTTTTATACAATTAGAATATACTTAAATTGTAATGATGAGTCTATTAACACTAATAGACTATTTCAAAATTTTACAAAATAAATAAATAAATAAAATTAATGATTTAAACCGCAAACATAACATTACTATTTTTTAAAATACGACTTAATTTTGGTAGCTTTCAACTCAAAAGCTTCTTCTAAATATCAGAATTCTAATCATCTTAATCAAATGAAATGAAAAATTGACGATAACTACAATAAAACGTCTATAATAAGAGGGTGTTTGGTTAAGATTAAAATCGGATTAAAATTGAAAAACTAACCGTTATTGTTGATTTTTATTAGACGAGTGGACCCAATAACGGCTATATTTTCAATTTTAATCGAATTTTAATCGCTCCCAAACAAGTCCTTAATTTTAAATTCAATACTGGATTTTCTTTTCCGAAAAGTAAATAAGTTACTTTTTAATANCGAGTTCGAATAAATTTACTTAACAAAAAAAAAAAAACAAATGGGTAGAATATGGTAGAAATGACTAAATGCGCACTTAAAACATATTGGTTGGAGTCTACTCTGCATAAGCAAACTTGTATGTGGATAACATCGCAACTACCTCTATAGATTGGGGATGAATGGTGCAATTTTTCCAAAATTTAATATTTAAGCTTCTATTTGGTACAAATTAAAATTTTCATTCTTATTCTTCGATTCATTTTCAACCACACATTATTTAGCAAAATAACATTTTTAATCACATCAATAATTTTTCCTTCTTTTTCAACCACACATTCTTTATCGATATATTATTTCAGAATACATTTTTTTCAAAATAATGTGACTCAAACACACCCTAAATTGATAAATTTTGTAGAATATATGTGAACGCAAGAATCGCTAATAACCAAGTACTTTCTCTCAAACGTTGTGGGATAATTCAAATTGATGTTTAAGTTTAGGACTTTTGAAGTTGCTGAGTCACCGAACTTGAGGAGCCATCACTAGAGATGGTTGAAACTTGAAACCCATCATTTTCAAGAATAAAACCTCTGACTTTCCTTTATAGGGCAATTCATAGATAGAAATATTTTATCAAAATTCCTCTAATTTTTGGAAATTAGCGACCTTTAGAAATGTCGAGTGGAAATACAACTTTTCAAATTAAGTTTTATATGAGTAAATACTGTCAAATGAGTGACGATGCCATGTGTAAAATAGAGGAGACACGTAAAATGGCAAAAGCAATAGAGTTTTGTCCATTTTCATTAATTTACGAATAAGATGGAGACATCTAGCTCGAGAGAGAGAGAGAGAGAGAGGTTTCTCGGAATAAATGAAAAGCTAAATACTTTCTTAGATACTTTCTTAAGAGGCTTAGAGATTAGCCTATGGTCTGCATCAAATTAGCCTCTACTCATCAAATTATCAAGTTGAAGCACAATGGTGGGACCAATCATCTTCCTCAATATTGAAAATAATTTGTATAGTGACCATTCAACATACACAAGAAAAATGCAAAAGGAAAAAAAAATACAAAATCAGATTGGGCACTTTTTGACTTTTTTATTCAAGTTTTTCGAAGCACAATTTCAACTTTGATACTCTGAAAAGGCTCCAACATATTCTAAAGAGACAGAAGAAGAAAATATATATTCTGAAAATTTAAACAAGTCCAGCACTCGCACGCGCACTTACCCACTTCCAGAGATTCATAAAGCAAATTATAAAGTAAAAGATAACAAGGTCTTAGCATCACTAAAAATGGAAAAAATAGTCACCACCCACTTGAAAATCTACAACTTACCATCCGAAGTCCACTATATGAAGTAAAAGCTGATGGCTCAATTCGACTCGATCAAACTCTCAAATCACAGTACATAAAATGGAGTTTAAAAAACATGATTACAAAAATACATCTGAAGTTGTAAAATTCAGTACGAGTAACGTTGCAGACTTATGATATAAGCATCTTACAAAGAAAGACCACTTCAAAAAGCTCTCAGATTCATATATCTTGTCGATAATATACAATTCAAATAATCTTGATTCTGAGCAACGTACCAAAATGGACAACGCTAAATGGCATTGAAACTTGATCCAGCTTGCTAGTCATCGATGTTCTTCATGTACTCCTTTGAAAGTTTAGTTTCATTTATTAACCTTTGTTCTTCGATGAGAGAATATCCTGATTCGAGTAAAGCTTCCACTGTTTGCTGTTGAAGCAACATGCAATGAGACAATAAAACACCCATCCCTACTCTTCTATGGGAAAGTCAAATTATTTCAGAAGGGAAAGCGAATAAAGAACTGAAAAATTAAACATGAGAAACATTGTGGAAGTATGTTCAGTCTATATAACAGAATTTCCAAGTTTTTTTTTTTGTCTGTTTTGGCTTTTCCTAATAGATAAATTAAGAGCCTATTTGACGTAGACTTTATGAGAATAAATTTTGAGAAAAGTAATTTTTTGGATAATCCGTGGGTAAAAAGTAGGGAAAAGTTATGGGTCCAAGTGCAAAAATTATTTTATTGAGAGAATATGTGATTGAAAATGAATTTGAGAAAATTGAGTTTAAAATAATGTGTATCAAATAGGGGCTAAAATCCTTTTTAACTCTTCTATGTACAGCCTCAAGCAAGTAGAATTCTGCACTAGTATAAACACTACAAGGAAGCTAAATACTGCATTTCCAAATGATAGTCCACAGACAATATACATGATAAACAAAACTATCCTATTTCAAGTATCACCCCCTTAATCACAACATTGTAGTTATTACTTGCAATTACTTTCTACTATTTTTTAGTGAGTTTCAATTTTAAAAGCCATAAAAAATCTGTCTCAAATTGTTTATACTTTATAGATTCTAACAGTGTAGATACCCAGATGCGTACTCAATTTCGGGGAAATCAGTCATGCAAATTAGTGGCAACTCTTTTTCCTTTTGTTTGAAACAAATTAAAACCATGTTCTGCAACAATTTAAGATATAAAACCTTTCACATTTACAGGAAGCCTTAAGCTCTCTCTTTTTATATTTGTTTTATCTAATAAATCGGACAAGTGAATTTCTCATTTATACATCAAACATTATTTCAATAACTAAACAGAAATTAAGTTTAACTGTTCACACAGATCAGATATCCATAAGTGAAAGCAAATTGGAAGCAGATTAGTTATGATAATAAGTTTGCTTGGGCTACCTTAGGAGGAACAAATTCCGGAAGTTTTCCATCCTTTTTTTGTTTGAGAAGCCTTGTACCAAGGTTTTCAGCACCTCCAACATTATCAACCCACTGCCGTAACGTATTTATAAATACAGACAGACAAAGATCTAATTTAAAATTGACTTATATAAGAGATATGGGACCTAGATAATCAGCAGAGAAAACAAGATCTTACTAGGTCACGTGTGTGTGTGTGTGTGCTTACAAACATATATATGTACCATACAAATTTATACTAACAGAAAATATTTTTCACTTTTATATATTATCAGTATGCAAATATAATACAGCCCGAGGTAGTATGACCTAATGGTATTGTTTGTTTGTCAGAAAGATTACCCTTGAAGTAGTACCTTATGAGTGGTTAACAATGGCAGGGTGGTTAGAGTTATGGTTGCACAACCAGATGTTATTTCATTTTATTGATTCCTTCAAATGCAGAAATGAGGTTTTCATGAAATGAACATTTAACTTTTATTTGATTTACCTATTGCATGTCATAATAGGATTCTTGTACACATAGATACCTGTAATTCATATTACTATTTTGCCTACACTTTATTATCGGGATTTCACTTCATGAGATAGAGTATAATAATCAACACACATACTACATTTCTTTGTTAAGTTGTTCATACCACGAGTAAAAATATTAGCTTCTCTGTTACTAATTCCTTACGACACAATCAGGTATCAGAAAATATTTCAAGCAAAAAATATCAGTCTAATTCTCATTCTTTAACCTGTTGCATAAATGAGAACAAATGTTCCCAAAGCACTGATAATTTGTCAGCAGAAAAGGATAAAAATTGACAACTTACATCCATTGCAAAGTACATATATTAAATTTACTCACAGGTACCTTTAGGATAAAACGGTCATATGTTCTGGACCTTAGAGCACCATAAAAATCCAAGGCTGCCAAACAGATAAAAAAGACTAATGATAGACAGTAAAGGAAGACAATTGTAAACCATTTGTTTCAAGTTCCCTATGCAATTTCTTTTATTAACATCAAGTCACGGATACTAGCAATGTATGTTATGGGCACAAAAATTAGTATATCATTAATGGCACAACAGTTACCATACTCTCCAATAGCTTATATTTGTGAAAGGCTAAAAAATACTACAGTAGGATCTTTAATTTCTCTCACCCTACTAGCATTGGCATGTATGTACAATCACCTTCTAAGCAACATTTTCAGCCAATAGAAGAAGCAAGGTGTATGTATCATATGATCACCTGTGTTTGAGCTCCATTATTACCAAAACTCATTCTTCTAAAACTCATTTTCAACCACAATCACATAAAATAATTCTACGCGTAAACTCAAAACTTTTCCCTATTTTTTAACCATACATTCTTCAAAAAATCACTATTCCAAAACCTATTTTCCCCAAAAAAGGGGCTCAAACAGGGCCGAAATAAGTAAAAAAGCCTTATTAAGATAAAGATATGCAGGTACCTTGATTAGGAAATTCCTTCACCACAGTGTCAACTTCATCCTTCATTATGCCATCTTTCTCGTACATTCTATGAACAATATTAACAATGTCTTCTTGGGTGGGTTGCCTGTGCCAAATTATATAGGTTTTTAAAAGAAGCAGATGAGAACATGTAATTAAATTGTACAATCAGATCCTATTATGATGTAAATAAATTGATGGAGATAGAGATAGAATAGAAATAGAAATTAGTTAGGATTTTAAAATAACTTTGATTCAAAATATATTTATTTACATTAAATAGATTATTTCAAATATTTCGATAAGCTTTTAGTTTATTAGAAGTTGTTTTATTTTAGCTTCTTTCAGTTTTGTGGGCTTATTCATTGTAATAGATATCTTTTACTATATTCATGAAAATTAATTTCATCGTCCTCAATTCTTCTCTTCTTAGACCCCTTCTCTTCTTGTTTTTTAATTGTTCGCTATCAAATTAATATGCTCCTGCATCAATTTGGTATTATAGCAAGTCGTTCTCCTTTGGCCTGCAACTTTCATTCCCAAATTCAAAAAATTTACAAACCTTAAGGCCCTGTTCTCATTGTTGTTTTCGGGTCGTTTTCTGTTTTCAGTTTTTCAAAACAGTGAAAACGCATTCTCTTTCCTATTTTCGAAAACGTGTTTTCGAAAACAAAAAAAAAATTGTATTGAAAACAGAAAACGACCTTTTTCACGTTTTCCCTGTTTTGTGTACAAAATTCCCAAAACAACCAAAAACACG
>CAIGRF010276012.1:46702-59746 GCA_903798235.1 Fraxinus ornus
TTTGTACAGGAAGATTGGATAAGGAGAGAATGGAGGTCTTGCATTGTAGGACTTACATGACTTAAAAGATTGTGATGAGTTTCAGAATGATGAAATGTTCGATTCTATTTGATTGTTTTGAGCCAATCAGGTTTCCCTACTCTCACTATCCCTCTTGTTAATCAATCTGCTGTTTTTTGTTCAGATTAGTAATATTTTAAATGGATTGAGATTGAATGAATGATTGATTTGGTGTTACAGGAACAAGGTTCTGATATAGAAGTATATCGAGGGTTGGTTTTGATTCTTGGGTCGATTAGTTGGATGTGAAGAAGGAGAAATCACAATTATATATTTTGTCTGCAAATCACATCATCATGAGAGAATTGATAAGCCCTCATTAGCATATCATCTTGGAGGTTATCTTGGAGAGTATGTTCCTTTGAAGGCTAAAGATGTACGACTTCGAGAATTTGAAGCTTGATAATGAAACTAGTTGCCATTTTTTTCCTCAACTCTCTGTTTTACGGTTGAACTTTGAGTTAAGTCATTCAGCTTGTCTATGGTGTGCACCGGTTATCTTGCTCCTTCTGTTTACAGTGGACTCATGGCCTTGATTGGCTGGTCGTGCCTTCGGAGCTGTCGTTGTAGACCCCCTTTGATTAGTTTTGATTAGTGATAAGAAATAATTGTTTGTTTGATCGTGTCATTGAATTGAATGTATGAAATTGGAAGAATTTTCCAATGAAACTCCTATCAATGGTTGAGAAATTACAATTAAAAATTGTACGGATTGACTTTTGAGATATTGGATTAGACAAATTTGAATAAGAGGGGCTGTGACAAAATTTAATCATATTTTTCTCATGTCTTGTTCAGTTTATATAACGTACTAAACAAATCGTTCATGCATCTAAAGTTATGAAATTTGAAGGTGTAAAAACAATTGTTTTCAATTTTTTTTGGATACATTGAAAAGGAGGAAAAATAGAATTTTGCATTTCTAACAAAAATAACTCGTCGTACATGATTCCGTGGATTTATTCTATATTTTGTTCAGTATTTGCTTATTTTGTCATGACACTAAAAATTTTAATCGTATCGATTGAACTGTTTTGCCAAATGTAATTTAGGTTGTGTTGTTTATATCTGAAAAAAAAAAAATTAAGATTCACCAACGTCAAAATTTATATGTTATTTAAAACTATATTAACATTAAACCATTAAAATTTATTGAATAATCATATTTTTTGAAAAAAATATTATTAAAAAAAATTTCTCAAAATTTCAAAGTAAACGCATTTTCCATTTTTAAGTTTTGAGAAACAGTTTTTCAGAATAACAAAAAGAACGCATTTTCAGAAATTTCAAAACAAACACTCAAAACACAAAACACAAAACGAATTCAAAACTCAAAACACAAAACCGAAACACAAAGAGAACAGCACCTAAACAACTAGCCATTTCCAAATTCACATATATTTTAAAAAATTTCCTTCAAAGAATTTTTCAAAAAGAAAGTTTTCGAAAAAACGAACTTCAAATATTACTCATTGGAAATGCAACAAATCTAGTCATTATTCAAACAAATGTCCTCTTAAGGGAAAGATTAGTAATCTTCAATATGATGAAGATATTAAACTTGAGCTTCTCAATCTTATCAATTCTGAATCTGATAGTGATTCGCCAAAATCCGATATTGAACATGTTTATCAAAATCAGGAAGATTCTGATTATGAAAATAGTTCAAATTCGTCCAAATTTTCAACCTCCTCTTTAAAAAGAGTAAATAATCCAAAAGTTCCAAAACCTTTTTATGAAAACGAAACGTCTGGTAAGGAAGAAGATTCGGAACCTCCTAATTCTCCTACTTTATCAGATATGGCTCCTTCTCCTCAATCTGAGAGACTTGACAGTCAATGCAATGTTATTTCTTCAAAGATCGATAGAAGAAATGAATTCAATACTGATCAAACTCCGGAGTCAAAAAATTCAGACATTTATTCAAAAAATCTTTGTCAAAAGAACAAATTGAATCTTACTGGGAAGAATTTGATGAATCCCTAGAAGATATTAGTTTTTATGAATGGATTTATTTCAAATTTTTGATAAAGAAAGATAAAAATTACAAGAATTCTTAAACTTTCTTAAAGGTATTCATCTCCCGCTATTTTACCCTTGAAGAAAACAAATGAAGTTTTCACATATTTATAGCTTGAGTATCCGGACTTGAAATATTTCTTGAATTGAAGAATCTTAAACAGTCTTTCCACTGTGTCTAATTGAAAGTATGTCTGCCACTTGTTTTGAGAATATTTGAAATTATTGTCATTCTTTCCCTACTTTTGAAAAAACTGATACCTGTATTAAATTGACTATAATAAAGTTGCTTGTCATTTGAGTGTCGACAAGGCTGGCAGAAATAATTTATTTGCTGGCAGACACATCTTGAAAAGCATTTCTTTTGATTTACGGTCCTTGTATTCTTTTAACTCATCAAGAAAACTGGGTCCATATAGTCATTTTGAATTTCTTTGGATTTCTTCAATTAAATCATCGATATTATAACCAAAACACATATCTTCGTTACTTTGTTCATAATCTTCAGATTCTGAAGCAGAATGTTTTGAACTTGATTCCTTTGATGAAGCCTCAACAGGACTGCAATTTTGTAGAGACAACTTGTTCTTCTGGTGCAGAACATTAATTGAACATTACAATTAATCTTGATTTTTTCGCTAGAAAATTGGCCTTTTTATCAATTTCTTCTTTTGATAATTTTAAAATGCCGAAGTTCTTTTGTTCTTAAATCCATGAATTTACTGCTTTAGAGCAACAATTTGTTTCATGGAATTTTGACCACCATTTTATTTTGAAACATCTAACAATTCTTTTGACGTTATATTCTTCGAATTATGGAGGGTTCTGTCCTTGAATTAAATGAAAATCCCAACAGAATATCCATGAAACCTTGAGATTTTCTCGAAGCAATTTTGATGGAAAAGAATAAACCAATAATGAGTCACTGGTCTAAAATTAAAAAAAAAAAATTGAACCTCTCCTTTTTGTAGTCCAAGTAATTGAATTTTGACTCGAATGAATCGCTTTTGAAATATTCATTCATTTATCTTCCCAAGGGTGCAGTTCCCAGTCTTCGTAAGACCATACCATTCGGATAGATAGTTTTGAAAAATAAATATGTTTGGAGTTTTTGCTGTTTGGAGTGTGAGTAATAATTGTAGATCCTGTTTTGATGAGAATCGCTTCACACTCACTAGATTTTTTGATATTTGTTGGAAGATAATGGAAATTTAGAGGAAAGAAATCTTGGAGATGTTCTTCTAAGGAAGAATATCTTAGAGTCCATGAAGTTTCCATTTTTAAAGCCTCGAAAAAATCTTTTGTTTCAGTTCGCACTCAATCTCATGGTTTCATGGATATTCTGTTGGGATTTTCATTTGATTCAAGGACAAACCCCTCAAGAATTGAAAGAATATAACGTCAAAAAAATGGTTAGACGTTTCAAATTAAAATGGTAGTCAAAATTCCATGAAACAAATTGTCGCCCTAAAGTAGTAAATTCATGGATTCAAGAACAAAGGAACTTCGGCATTCCAAAATTATCAAAAGAAGAAATTAATAAAAAGGCTGGTTTTCTTGCGGAAAAATCAAGATTAATTGCAATGTTCTGCACCAAAAGAACTTCAAGTTGTCTCTAACAAAATTGCAGCCCTTGTTGAGACTTCATCAAAGAAATCAAGTTCAAAATATTTTACTTCAGAATTAGAAGATTATAAACAAAGCAACGAAGATATGTGCTTTGGTTATAATATCGATGATTTAATTAAAAAAGAAACCCAAAGAAATTCAAAATGACTATATGGACCCAGTTTTCTTGATGAGTCAAAAAAATACAGGGATTGTAAATAAAAAGAAATGCTTTTTAAGATGTGCTTGCTAGCAAATAAATTATTTCAGCCAACCTTGCCGACACTCAAGAAATGACAAGCAACTTTATTAAAGTCACTTTAATAAAGGTATCAGCTTTTTCAAAAGCTGGGAAGAACAATAATTTTCAAATTTCAAAGACTCTCAATACAAGTGGCAGACATACTGGAACAACTATTCAAGATTCTTCAATTCAATTCAAGAAAGATTTAAAGTCCGGATACTCCAGCTATAAATATGTGAAGACTTCATTTGGTTTCTTCAAGGATGAAACAGCGGGAGATATTCACTTTCAAGAAAGTTTAACAATTCTTGTAATTTTTTTCTTTCTTTATCAAAAAATTGTATTGTACTTCAAAAATTTTATAATCAATAAAATTTCTTCAATTTCAATATCATCTTTCATCTCGTTTAATTTGACTATCATATCCCCTCTTCCACAACCGTTCTCGTGACCTGGGCCTCCTTTGGAGATATAAACACACACACACACACACACACTAAAATCAATAATATATATAAAACTTAATTTCCACATATACCAAACCACGTAGCCCTTTTACCCAAAACCCAACCCAAACCCAACTACCACAACAAGCTTATTATCACACATTGATAGCCTAATAGCCCACTTATACAAGCCCAATTACAAATAATCACTTCAACTTTTTGAAGCCCAAAAATCCATTAAACCAATTTACTCAAATCTATTAAACCGAGCCCATGCCAAGCAGAAGTAGGTTTTATCAGATTTGTTCTTATATTATTTTCATAGAAAAAAATGTTAGACGTGACTATCAAAGTTAGTAGTCCAATTGTTGACAAATAAAAAAACCCTTACTGGACCTTCATTATCTTCTAAAGAAATCATACCTTTACTTTGAACATACTAAGGATTTTCTCTTATAAGTGGATCTATCACTCGCTGTTTTCATGCTCACATTTCTTTCTACACTTATCAAAGCATTCACATTCGATTAGTTATTAAAACATCTTAATGTTGCTATAAAAGTAGCAGTGACTTCTCGTTTTAGTGAAATATTCCATATTACGGCACTCGATACCCTTTATAGTGATGAGACAATGCAAAATATATTTTCTTTAATTGTATCTTCATTAGCATCTCTTACTGACAAATCCACCAATTTATATGCTAAGGGAATTAGGATACTTGAGATTATAGCTAATGTAAGGTTTTACATCATCATGTTGTATCTAGACTGCGAGCATATGATAATTAACATGTTGAAACGCTTTCTTTTAGCTCTAAGGGAATCTTATCCAGGAAATATCTTCACATCTATGGAGACAATTATGATCCTTATATGGGAAGAAAGTAACAATCTCTAACTGGAAGTTGGTTTGGATTTTAAAATAAGAGTTAGATTCAAAATACATTTAGAAACGCTAGATTATATTAGTTCAATTATTTCGATAAGGTTTTAGTTTAGAAGTTTGTTTTTATTTTAGCTTCTTTCAGTTTCTTGATCTATAAATAGAGGGCTTATTCAATGTTATCGATTCCTTTGAAAATATGAAATTGATTTCCCCTTTCCCTAATTTTTCTCTTGGACTCCTTTCTCTTCTTGTTCTTCAATTGTTCGTTATCAAATTAATGCACTCCTACAACATTAATACTAAGAGATTACCCATACTAGGGTGCACCTAGGCATAGAGAAGTATAATTTTCCGTATATAGACCTCTGTCAAAGATCTTGACGTATTAATATGTATATCATGTCTTTCATGAAGGACTAACTAAGACGTTTGTCTCGCTCAAAATATAAAAGCAAAGTAAGATACATCAGATGAGTTGAGCTAACACAACAAAGTACTTGGTCCTTTAAGGATTGAAAAAGATGTGCTTGTTTAAGATTAAGAGTTTACATACAAGTAAATAAGAATAATTAACATTTTTTATTGGTTAAAGTCGAAAATAACTAATGCCCTGTTTGATAGGCAAGGAATTCCTTGGAAAATGGAAACCATTTTCCATCTTCTCACTTTTCCCCTGTTTGATGAACAAAATTTGTCTTGGAATTCATTTTCTCTCTTTTCCTTCACGCGCCATCTTTTCCCACATTTCAATGAAAATGCTTTCCTTTGGTTTTGTTGGAAATTCATTTTCCAGCTTTTCTGTGTTTTTTTTTTGCTTTATTTTTGGCAATTGAAATTTTTTTTAGACACAATGGTAAAAAATTTTATTACTTTTATTGATTATTTCCATGAAAAACAAAGCCAAACGAATTATATTCGTTAGGGTAAATTTTTATTTTTTATTTTTTTTATTTTTGGCAATGGGAACAAATTCTAGAGCTAATGGTAAAAAAAATTATCACTTTAATGGATAATTTTCATAAAAAATGAAGTCAAACGGACACTAAACTTTTCACATTTTCCAGGTGGAAAATTATATCAATCAAACACAATTAATTACAATTCTCAGTAAAACAAATTTTAGGCAATTCAATTCTCAGTAAAATATTTTCTTTCCACCTATTTTCCACCTTTGCAATCAAACGGACCCTTAGAGTGTAGATACTGAAGCATATAATGCATACCAACAACAGAACTTCACAATGAAAGATGTTTTACCAGGTGGAAAATTATATCAATCAAACACAATTAATTACAATTCTCAGTAAAACAAATTCTAAGCAATTCAATTCCCAGTAAAACATTTTCTTTCCACCCATTTTCCACATTTGCAATCAAACGGACCCTAAGTTACTTATTTTGACAAGGTAAGGAATAACTTTTAATAACTAACTTTTATTACTTAAATATACAGAAAAGAGTAACATATCCAAATGTTTGCAAGCAAAATTTTTTAATTATTTTTAAGCTTCGCCAAACATTCGTAACTGAACTGCTGCTTCCACTATTCAAAATACCAATATTGCGTGGTAGTTAGCACTAGAGAACAAAATCAAAATTTTAGGCTTAGAAGTGTACCAGTAGAACTTTTCCATCCTTCCATCACGAATCAGGGGAGCATAGAGTGTTGAAAAATCGTTTCCTGTAAAGATAATAGGTATCCGGTGTGTTATGTCCGTTTCTCTCCAGACTTGCCCAATACTTACTCTTGTAGGATTATCTGCTATATTCATAAGAGTCCCAACCACAATTTGATTGTTGACAGTCATTTGGGTGTTACCTTGGTAAGAGAAAAAGGGATACACATCAGGACTCTCATTTGATTGATTTATTATTCAAAACCATATTGACCAACTCAAGCATAGGCTTTTACAAAAAGTGAACGAGGACAATTGTAAATAAAATCTATCCATTTAATACCAAAATTAGCTCACCAAATCTACCAAGTCCAGCATCAATATCATTGATCATCAAACAGCTCATTTTTCCCTGTATGAAGCAAAAATTAATTATGTAAAATTAATTCACAACTTACCGCTAAAAAAGACAGATATTAAGGTGTACTCTTTCTTATACTGTCTTGCAATCCACAATCTTGTGCTAGTAAAGTTATTGCTTAATTCAAGGTTCTCTGGGAATATATCAATTTCAGAGTTTACATCACTAGTGTCATGTTTAAGAAATAATAAACATGAATCGACATATAGCTTTAAGAAATAACAACTTAGGCTTGTTCACCACTTGGGCAAGATATAACATTACTCCATAATTCGTGCTTCTCACTTGCACATCTCAGTTGACCCCTTCAAACGAAACTTGCATAGCTTGCTTTCCCACAACGGATGTGGAGCAACACATATGGTGATATTACAATCACCTACTGTTTAGGCCTTGACATCCTTGTCAGGTACCACCAGTGATGTGTGCACAATGGAGGTGGAGTCAGCTAGCCCCAATGACTTCCCAAGTACAAAAATGACATAAGGTTTTGAAAATCACCCAAGTTTTCCCCATTGGACCAATATAAACAAACACTTCCCATGTGTTGGGTAATTACCAAACAGATAGAGCTGTCATTATTCATCTAAACCATCCGTAAATTCTTCTCCATATGGACTTCTATTTCCACGTCAACTCCAGAAAAGACAAGAAATCTTTTTTTTTTTTGGCTAAAGCCGCTAAACGCCACGTCAATTTCTCTTTAAAGGTTGGAATCCAATACAAATGGTGAAGGAATGATTTAACCAAGACTATGGCTTTTTAGTTTTGCTTCTGCCTATTACAGCAGCAGCCATTGGAAGTGTATTTACTGCAACAGGTGTGAAGAGTCAATCGGAGGACTTTCGGATGAATTGTTTGGTTTTGAAAGCGTTGACAATAATAACATTTTACAGCGTTTTAAAACATAAAGACACTGAGAGAATTGTAGGGAAAGTATTTTTTTTCTTGTACCGAAAAACTGTTATTTTGTGAAAGGAATGAATAGTCTTTTATCATTTTCTGTCTACAGATGTATTTCTGTTGAATGTTTGCCTATAATTTTGAAAATTCTCCCTTTTGCCTCTGGGTAGAATCACTTTATAAATACCAGTGCAATACTGATAGAAGTTATCATGGCCCATGATACTACTTGGTGCAAAAATGCAAGTATAACTATATGGGACTATTTTCCAATTCAAAATAACTGTCACAACCTAGACCAGCCACTTCCCCTCATAAGTTAAATATATCACTTCCCTACACTTATGTGGCAAAACTTAGATCTCTTAGCATATGTAGGAATGGCAAAATGGCTCGTCGGTTAGGACCGCCCGTGGCTCAGCTAGGAAAAGGCTAGAGCCTAGTCTCAGGCCGAGTCCCATTTTCAGGCAAAGGCTCTAGCCCGAGCCGGCCCGTGTCATAGGCCGTTTTGGCTGGGACAAGCCCATTTAAAAAAAATGAAAACAACAGCTATAGCCTGTAGGAAGAAAAAAAATAATAAAAAAAAATGAAACAAGCTTGCACGTAATAAAACAAGCCCGCACGTTGCATGCAGCTATAAAATAGCTGCCTACAAGTGTAGGCAGCTTTGACAAGAAAAAAAACCAAGCCGACTCGACCCGCTAAGGCTTAAGTCGAAATTTTTTGGCCGAGCAAGGGCCAAGAAAAGCTCGAATTATTTTTGCTTGAAAAGCTTGGGCTCGGCTCGTTGACATGGCTAAGCATATGGTTGAGCAACCAGGATGGAATACTCAATGGAACTCGAATGAATGGCTGGAGGCATGTATGTGTGCACGGTTCTGAGCAAATTCTCTTCTGAGCTTGAACTAAGTTAGCTTAAGATGTTGATAAAAATCTAAGTTAAAGTCAACAATTAACTTTAATCACATATTTCATGGGAACCACAACTTTTATCAACTTTTTAACCACATATTTCATCAACTATTATCAAAATTTTTTAAAAATCTGATTTTTAGCAAAACCAAACAGCCTATTCTTTTTGGTACATTTGTAATAATAGTGGCTGACATTTTGATTGGAGCTTAAAGTATAGGTACTTCTAAATGCTCCAGCGACAACAAAATTACTAGCAAAATAGTCATATTAAAGAAAGAGAATGTCAAGATGCCATATTTTCTGATGACAGAGATTGAAGTTGCAGGGTTGCCGGGTTTTGGAGTGTTAGAGGACCATTGAAAGATAATACTGGTTAGAAGCGCAATGAAGGCCCAAGTGAAAGCCGCCAAACCAATATCTACATTCAAAAAGAAAACTCGAATATACTGTGATTTTCCAGTGCTAGCTTCGAATTTTTATTTCTCTTCTATTTCATTTCTTTCAATACTCTCGATGAGCTGCAGTAAAATCTCATTACATGTAGCATCATCATAAAAGAACATACATGTAGAAAGTAGTACCACATCAGATTTGATGAACACGAAATAACACTATAGAATAACTTTGGTCGCTAATTGTTTTGTTTTTAAACTATATCCCCTTTCAAGAAAAATATCTTGTTATTTTCAGAATTAATTTTACAACCCTGACCAAGAATATTACAATTAGAATTCATTATATGCCTTTTTAGTGGAATCTTCAAAATTTGGATTAACCATTTTTTTAAAAAAATCATTTACTTGGCAAATGAAAACCTAACTAAAATTTCTGCACAATTGAAACAAAACTATATCCTATAACATTGAAGTAGTAATTTGAACCTCAAAATCCTAGAGATACATATGCCCAGAAGTGAAAGTAGTAAAGCATCTAACTTGGTTCTGGACCACTTGAGAAGCAGTTCTGTATCGTTCACGTATCAATTTTCCAGGTTCTCCTATAGAAAGCAAAGATAGAATAAGTACCAGGAAGTCAAGAAAAAAATAAATCATAACATTTCATAAACTAAAAATACCATTTATATTAGCCTGTTTGTTGAAAATAAACAATGCTGACGAACTCATTTAATACCACCTGTAAGTAAACACCATCTTACCAGCTCTTTCTGATTCCAATTCCCCGGCAGACAAGATAACAGGTTCAACTCCCATTGCTCGGAAAATAAGTTCAGTTTGAAAAGTTTTCCCCTGCCCTTTTCCACCCCAAATTCCTGTCAAAGGACATGTCGATAATAAATTCTATTCTCTAGAATAACCAAATATATGTAAACATGATAATTGCAATATCATTATTCCTCTATGGTGACCGTCCTCAGAACGATGAGATAAAACAATATAAAAGACGATGACTTTAAAAAATCAGTGTTAAAGGGTATATGAATATTTTAAAAGTTACATATAAAAACAGAGAAATGAGGCAATATGCTCCATCTGACAGTACAAAATTTTAGAGGGACTCTAGTCCGTATATATTATATTTATCTACTTGTGTTATTTTTACCCTCCCCCTGACAATTCTTATTAAATTATATTCATATTCAACTTTACATTGATGTATGATAAAGTATATTTACCTAGAATAAGAGGAACTTTGGCGTTGAGAAGATGAGCAATGTAGTTCTTCACAATATGGCATACTACATTATTAATAAAAACATGTCAAAGAAGTATGTCTCACAGCAAAATGTGAATTAAGATGATGTGAAATCTAATTCTCCAATAACCAAAACCACAAAAAATTACCTTTCTTCTAAATAAATGCAGAATGAATCCGGTCGAGTACAAAATTTTTTAAAGCATAACAAAGTAAAATCAGATATCCAATATTATTTTTGGATGTCTCCTACCACATGGAAACACAAAGCCAATGTCTAAGTAGAGAGACCATCCAAACATTTCTGCTATAGGTTAAACACAATCTTTGACAATGAAAACTTGTCATAGGTGTAACTGCAGGAGATAAAAATAAATACATAGGGCTTATTATTACAAGTTCCCCCCCAATAAGCTATATTGTATGGCTGATTTTTCAAAGGCTCTATGGGGAATGTAGGGAAGCTGATAGTGATTTTTAGTTACTTCCACATTAAGGAGATGACCTAAGCACTGCAAGTTAGGAGAAGTTTATATCTTCTAAAATTGCTTCGGCATAATTGTTGTCTAATAATGAAATTATGTTAAGAACTTCATCGTACTGAAATTCATGTTTTCCCTTGAAGGAAAACTGGCTTTAAGAGCATGGTTCCTCGACATAACCAAGAGAATGATGCTTTTTAAAATATGCAGTTCACCATTATGATGAGAAAGTCATTTAGGGATCACTAGGTATTTTGTGCTTGCTATATTCTAGGACTCAAAATGTCACGCTCATCTTTGCCTCTTGCATGTTACAGATACTTCCTTATTTTGAAAGTAAGATTTTCTTTTAAAAGAAACCTTCTTTTGAAATAATTTATTTCACCTTGTACAAAAGAACGAAGAAAACACTTTGAAATGCATAAACTAGAGGTCTAAATCTATAAGCAATGTAAAAAAAGGTAAAATCCTATTGTCACATATCTTGATGTGAAACTCCCAATTTATGCTCTTCGCATAATGTATGTAACTGAAAATCTAAGTTAGTTGTCCATCCAAAAAAAGGAAAATGTTAATTCTTGGATACAGCATAAAGTAAAAGAAACCAAATTGCGATTAACATGAACAGTAAAAACTATAACCGCCACCGTTAAACCTTTATGATTGAAAGATATTCTTCATGTAACCATTACACTGAATCAAAAACCACATAATATTCATTGCCGCATCAAATTTCATTCTCTTCAACATCAAAAAAGTTAGTATAAGCATTTATACCGTTAACGTAGATTGAATGTGGCCTTACCAACTTTGTCCTGTCAATAAAATAAAGAAATATAACAATAGTCAGAGTAAATAATATAAATAATAATATGTAGTATTATTAATAGAAATTAGAAAAACATCAACCATTAATTAGAGAATGTACCATGAAAATTGGGGCTATGTAGTAATCACCTTGAAGGTACTCGAATGATCTTGTCACCTTCTGCCGGTAGTCAAACACAATATCCGCTAACATAGACCAAAACAACAAAAAGAAAAAAAATATGAAAAACACAAACCGTAAATTTATCAATACATCTATGCCAAATAGTTGTATATTAAAATCCATTTCAAATTTCCAGCAGTATTTTCGAATACAACGGCTGGAATCGGATATTTAGATTCAGAATTCGTGAAACCCAATGAATTCGGTAATCAATTTACACAATTCCAATTGAGCCCCCAATTCTAGGCCTAGAAACATAGTCTCAAGTGTATAATAGCAAAGTATTGAAGAGGAAAAGAATTATTACAGTCTTTGCCAAGAAAGTTGCCAGTGAAGAGGTCATCGATGACGCCAGACCTAGCTCCGACGGCGATATTCATGTTATCAGCCTCCGCACCGAGCCTGTACAAATAATCCTTGCCCTCAGAATCCTGGGCCTCCCATGAGGACTGTTGCGATAAATTCTTTTTCTCTTTGCTTGTATTTGCATCCTTAATTTCATGACTTTCTGAACAGCAAATTGAAATCAAGTTATAGGGTCTTTTAGAGGAAATTAAGGGATTGAAGAAGTGGCATTTGCAGAGCCAAGGAGACAAGTGTAAGCAGAGAGCCATGGCATGGGGTGTTTCTTGGGCAAATTTTGGGCCATTCAAATGGGAAATCATTGAAAATAGCCAAAAGTGAAGGATAGCCTTTTAAAAATAGCCTTTTCACCGTTCAAGTAGTAAACTATCAAAAATACCTTCAAAAATAGAATTTACATTTAAAGTCATTATAGTATAAAGAAAATAACATTTA
>CAIGRF010276023.1:0-18453 GCA_903798235.1 Fraxinus ornus
TAATCACAAAGTTTCACTTTTAATATTTTATTTTCTCTAGAAGAGAAAAGGAATTACTTGATATCTACAGCTGGTTGGTAATAACTTATAGCTAAAAGAAACTAGAAAAAGATCTAGAATCACTTAGGGTGTCAATATCCTTATATATTGTTATCGGTTGTATCAGGAACGATTTTTTTCCTGAATAAGCTCTTCCTAGGCTTGTTATTTTGTTCATTCTTGAACTCTATGATTATTCTATTATGTCCATTGAGGAACAGCTTAATGATAAAAACTATGATCCCTCTCCTGTGCTGCTGTTATTGACTTATGGCTGCAATCTTATTGAAATGAAATGCTGCTCTTGCTTTCTGCATTTTGAACATTGAAATCGGATCCTGTTCATTGTTCTTGTTGAAAGAAACAAGTAAAAATTGAAAATTGATAGCAACATCATCAAAAAACTGAGTCTTATCCTTAAATGAATGTCACTCAAGATCTTTTTCATTTTAGGAGGGCAAACCAATTTAACGTCTTCATTTCTGCTACATTGATTTATCATAAAGTTAGATGGTTCAATAATCGTTCTGTAGGACTTCCCTTTCAACTCTATAGGTACTTTTTTTTATCAGATATTGGACTTATTTAAATGTTCATGTTATTCTATGTTTCATATGTCCTTCAAAGAGGTGCTCAACCTACATGAACTGTTCAGCTTATAAATAAGGCGAAAGTTCTGGAACTTTGACCTGATAAAATGGAATTTGAATAAATAAATATGGATGTGGTGGTGGGGTAGAGGGAAGGGGAAGGGGAAGGTAGTGATGTATCTGCGTAGTATTTCTTTGCATCATTAAACCCAATCTAATCCTACCCATTATATCCTCCTGAAGTAACATTTCAATAAATGCCTATGCGCCTGAATACCTAAAACACCTACTCTTTGGGACCACTTGATCGTCTCTCCACTATCATCGTTGTTCTTACCATGACTAAATGACATTCCACATGTTCATTCTTATTATAACCTTTAGATTCCAAAATAATCTTAATTCTGACATAATTTATCCCCTTCTAGGCAACTTAAACTATGTCATCAGTGAATGAAATACACCAAAGAACTATATGTCCTGTAAAAGCTCGTTGATGACTATAGAGGAAAGATAAGGACTTAAGTTCAAAGTTGATACAAGCCTATAGTGATAGAAAATTCTCTACTATTATCGCCACTACTCGTAACATTTACATTCGTGACTTCTCTATGATATGTAAATTGAAACAAAACTCTTCCTCATTGAAGGGCAAGAAAATCTTGAAATGTGAAGCCTCCTTAACTAAGTTCCTCTTGGAAAAGAAATTTAAAGCTGGTCTGTTGTTGATGACCTACATCTCCATAGCTACACAGTTATGTGCATTTTTTGTGAGATTCTGGAATCTTCATTACCCTTTTCTTCCTATTTCTGTGTTTCCTTTTGTTTTATTTATTATGAATAAAGAGGTGGTTTCCTATATTGTAACTCTCCAACATCTCTAAGCCCCTAGGATTTACTAATGAAGTTAAAAGTTCTGGTCTCAAATTCTTTTGGTATATTTGTTAATATATTGGTACTGTATATTTAACTATAATGACAATGATATGCAATCATGGGACTCAATCTATTGACAGTTAAAGAATAATGTTTTCCCTCTCGTAGAAGTATCTGTCTTGAGACGGTTTTATCATCAAATCTATGCATCGCTTTTATGAAGAAAGTTGTAGTTATCTTGTTGAATTGGTAGATTATTTGCTGTAACTACTACTACTTTTTGCTGATGTATAACTATTAGCCATTTAAAGTAATTTTTAATGAAATTTGGAACAGACTACGCCATTGCTCGCAGGACTTGCTGTTGCTGCTGCCGCTTATGCTGGTAGATATGGCATTCAGGCCTGGCAAGCATTCAAAGCAAGACCACCAACTGCTAGAATGCGTAAATTTTATGAAGGAGGTTTCCAGCCTAAAATGACCAGGAGGGAAGCAGCTCTAATTCTTGGGGTCAGGTACATCTAATTCTTTATTTGAGATGGGAAATGATATTAAACTGGAAATGTCAATCACTTAGGTGCTGTTCTCTTTGTGTTTCGATTTTGTATTTTGAGTTTTGAAATCATTTTGTGTTTTGTGTTTTGAGTATCTATTTTGGAATTGTTGAAAATGTGTTCTTTTTGACATTTTGAAAAATTGTTTTCGAAAATAAAAAATAGGAAACGTGTTCTCTCTCTCTCTTCATTTTCATTTTGGTCTCTCTCTCTNTCCAGTGTCTGGTTTCACAAGAGTGGGGCTTTTGAATGAAATTGAGTTTCTTTATGGTGATTGTCAAGTGGTGAGAGAAAGGGGAGGGGGTTTTACACATACGGTGGGCTTATCAAAGGTTGAAGGTTGTTGGTTCATAAGGCGAGCTTAGCGAAGGATTTACGGGAGGGATTCCCGAAGATGTTACTTTTGGAAACAAAGTATCTAGGTTTGATGAACGTATACTGTTGAAGAAGTACATGTTGGAATATAATTTCTTGTATTTGTGTTATTTGGAACTAGATAAGAAAGATTTGTGGCAAGCTATGCCAAACAGTAGCTTGGTGAAGCTTGGTGAACTTCATATTCATGTTCAAAGCTTGGCTTGTTCATACCATTAGGCATGTGCTGATCTAAAACCACATTAATTGAAAAATAATAGTCAAGACTTTGTTTTTGTGTAAATATTACTTTAATAACTGAGTGAATAGGCCTGAGTCTAAAACAATAAATTGTTAAGCTTAAATTTTTATTGAGCTTTGTTTGATATTATGCATTAGGTAGCAAACAAGTTTTTGGTTAATCCAATCTTGAGATCTATATTCGTGGCAGCTGTCGTTTATTTTACAGCCTACTTTGTTTTGAGTAAGTGGTGTCTTTCACTTTGTGCAGTTTAATTGCTTAACTCATTGAACACCAGGTAGATAGGGACATGTCTGAATCATTTGGTCATATGTAAGGAAGATGTGGAAGGAATTGATATCTTCATCCTCCGTTTGCCAGGTGATGAGGGCTTGATGGGCTTTTCTTTTATCTTTGGGTTATCTCTTCGGGCTAAAAGGATTTGAGATGGAGATACTCAAGGAGAGTTTTTCCAAACAAAAAAACTTGGTGTGTGAAAGAGAGGCAATTAGTTAGATTTTTCATTTTTCTCCTTGTTTATTTTGCTTTTTCAAAGACTTGCAGATACTTACTGAATTCTTTGGTCCTTATTAGTGTTCTTATCTAACTGCAGGGCAACAAAAGTATGTATTCATGTTCCTATGTGTTAATGAGTCCTTTTGTTAATTCGCTTTTATGTTTATACTTGTGTTAGCGGTGCGTTAGTTGAATTGCTGAATCTTTGCCCTTTCACTTAGATCCAAAGATCATATTGTGTACTTCCATATATGCTTTATTCTTTGTACCTTCGGTGATAATTCATTGATATTATATTCTTACCTGTTTATTTTGTGCTTAACGTATTTCTTTGAGACGATCATTGATGTGATGAAATTCTCATATTCCATCTGATCTGCCGCTTGACTTTAATCTTTAATTCTAACTTGGAACAGGGAAAGTACTCCAGCAGATAAAATAAGGGAAGCGCACAGGCGGGTGATGGTGGCAAATCATCCCGATGCAGGTGGTAGTCACTATCTTGCTTCTAAAATTAACGAAGCAAAAGACATATTGATGGGGAAGTCCAAGAGCAGTGGGTCTGCATTTTGATGTTACTAAGGAGTTTTGCAAAGTTTTGAAACCTTAGTTTTGAGCATGAGAAAGAGCTTTAACTGAATTATCTACTTGAGACAAACCAATCCTGCCCAGTCATTCTTTGCAACCTTTAACGATGCATTGTTGGAGGTTTGGCCCTTGTTCCACCATTTCTTTAGACCTAATGGCTGTATAATTTTGTGGAACACAACTTTTTTCTTTTTTAAGTAGCTTATGTAACTTGAATTATTGAACGTGTGGGAGAATTTTAATATTTGCCTGTTGACAACGCTAGCATTACCTCGTTACTCATGTTTTCTGGTATTACAACAAAACTTCTGTCGGCCTTCTACGTTTTCTTTCCCAAGTTCAAGAAAGTCAATACGTATACAACCTCCACACAACCCCAACTGCTGAACCATATGCATACAGAGGAGCTCGTATAGGTATGGAATTCCAATGTATTCCATTAATAGAATTTTTTTTTTTTAGAATATGGTGATCCAACCCGAAAGGTTCGTGGTGCGACATATTTGGTGAAACTAAAATTTTGGGGAACCGTAGACGATGTTAGTACCTAGGGTTGAGACTATGTCAAATTCACCAATACTACCAAATGTATAATGTTGAAAAGATCAACAAGTAATATTCTCGAAAAATATAGTCAAGACACCCATTCTATACCTTTGTTTTTATCGTGTACATTTTGTTCCTAACTTGGACATCAAACGTTTGTCGCGTGAAACACTCCCAACATGCCGCCTAATGCATGATTGGATTTGAATGTTACATTTAATTACTGGGTAGCGACAAAAAATAATTTCAAAACATTTAATAAAACCTTAGATCGTTTAAAGGAGAGAAATTTTTTATTGGTGTTTTCAATAAAAGGAATATATGGCTCTTAGAACTAAACCATGGGTATCTAGTTTGATAATTACGCAGGGAAATTAGAAATCCATAGCTGCGTCGGCACTGTGTGGTATAAAGATAAGAGCAGTTGGAATCAATATTATGACGGTTGAGCACTGGCCATCATCAGCTGTTCAGCCATATATACACAAAACTTCACAAAATCAAGGATTTTGAGTTGTTCAAATGATGAATACCATACTTAAAAGAACCCACAGTGCCCTCCATCTCAAATTGATAAACCGGCTAAGACACCGGGTTTGGTTGCTTTTTGAGGAAAAGGTGGTCAATGGCTGATTGATCCAACCCAATTCCCACAATGGCATCTGACCAGATTAAACTAACAAAATCTCTCAAATACCCTTCATTCAAATGAAGGAAAAAAGAGGGAAGAATTCAGGAAAAAAACGAGGAAAAAATCTTACTGAAGAAATCACCTTCAACACTATTCACCATCATCATCTTCTACACATTTAATCAAGGTTAGATTTTGTTTTTATTGTTTATATTTTATGATTTTACGAATGGGTTCTTTGGTTTTTACACTCAATCTTGATAAACTCTATGAATTTATGCTTCTAATGTATGGTTTGAGACGGATATATTGTTAGAATCGATGTTAGGGATATTTTGGTGATATTTTGGGACGGAATTCTTCGGAAATGGAGAACTCCATCTTAAATTGATAAACCGGCTAAGACACTGGGTTTGGTTGCTTTCTGGATCTTGACTAAGAACATAAGTACCATGTTTTGTACACACTACTGAAAATGACTCCAAAGTGCAATGATAAGATTTTAGCTTATTATCCATATTTAATGCTATTCAGTACCATCTCTTACGAAACAAGACATCATTTTCTATGTCAAACTTTGTGCTTGTGCCCAGGTTTGGAACAATTTTTCCTTTACCTGAACACTGCCTACAACTGTTTTAGGGAAACAGATCCTGCTGTTGAAGATGCACTCGTGTTTAATCTTATAATTGATGTGGGCTTTTGCTTACTTGCACTGAGAATAGTGAATACACTGGTCTGTGGTCTGACAATTTTGATTCTCCGCTTACATAGGATATTTGCTCAAGTCCCTCGCCTTTCCACAGTATCCTGTCACACCTGTTATTTTATTCAACAAACAGAAACAGAAAGAGGCAGAACTAATTAAGAATGGCTGCAAGAATAAAGAATTCTGTGTATAATGAAACATGAATGCATAACAAGACGGCTCTTGAAACTAGACATGTCCTACATGCCTATCTAGAAAAAAAAATGTCTCATCCATACAAATAACTACCTTAAGACAACATGCCATCATGTCGTTATATGTCTGTACTCTGTAGTGTCACATGTAGTTATCTTATTAGATTATTTATATGTCTGTACTCTGTAGTGTCACATGTAGTTATCTTATTAGATTATCCAATTCCACATCTAAATACTAGAAGAAGAAGAAATATGTGACCTCGAAAACTTGAAGCCAATAAATCCCTTGCCGCCTCCTTGTCAAACCAGCGTTCTATAGCCTTTTTCCAGTCACCGGAGCACCTTACGAGCTTCTTTAGGGTGAGAATTGCCACCAAGTAAAGGATAGCGGATAAAGAGTAAGAATTTGGCTAGTATTTTCAATTTCTCTTACTTTCCTTATGATTTTCTGGGGTATTTTGGGCCTATGGGCTTTTTAGTCTTTATGCTTTCCCTGGACACGTCACTTCGTTATTAGAGAATTCTTAGCAGTTTTTGGTTCTAGACGGTTCCATCCATCAGTAGAGCCAGAACCCAAAGAGTTGGCGGGGTCGCCTGTGATGGCTTCGCCAAAATTTACAGGCTGGGCAAACCGCTCGCCGCTCGAGCCGTCGGTGAGCAGTTTTCCCTTTTTTTATTTTTTAAATAGTGGGCTTTTTTTTAGAATTTTTAAACATTTGGCCCAAAGGCCTGCCTTAGTGTACAGTATGTATATACAGACTTTAAGTTTTGCCTCAATTCCAAAGGCAAAATGGCAATTGCAAAGCAAACCCTTTCTCTTATATCTCCCTCCCGTGGCCCCACCCCAGCCAACCATGATTGTGAACCTTCAGGCTTCAGCATTTCATCTTTGCCGGAGCTATCGTCGATGCCGAGTGACTATGAGCCATCTCTTTCTTTCTTTCCTTTTTTTTTTTTAATCCATTTTTATGCCATTTTTTTAGAACTTGGAAGTGATATTTTATATATATTGATAATTTGATTGGTGATTTGTAAATTGTGATGATTTATGAAAATTGTAATTTGTAATTTGTGATTTGTGATAAATGATAATTTATGAATCTATGATTTGTTCAAATTGTAATAATGCTTTATGATTTGGAAATTGGGATTATTGTCTTGTTGCTCAGAAGTTGGTTGAAACAAATTATTGTTATTTTCCATTGGTTTATAAGCTCATCACATTGGCTTTGATATTACATGTGACAACTACAAGTGTTGAAGGGACATTCTCTGCTATTAATCTAATCAAGAGTGACTTGCACAATAAAAATGGGAGATGATTGGTTGAATGACAATTTGGTAGTATACATGGAGTGAGATTTTATCTTGCAGTGTTTTCAAAATATGAGACCCAAAAAAATACAATTGTCTGAGCTTAAAGTTACAGAGTGAGGTTACATTAAGAATTTTTTCTTATTATTTTGGGTTGTATTGGATTATATTTTCATATGTATATGATTTTTAAGTTTAGTGTATTTATATATTGATTGAAGAATTTTAAATATTATTTAATTAAATATTAGTAAACGAACTCCTTATTGCGGCCGTCAACAATCAACAATCACCTAGCTCACCAACATTCTTGGATTCGCCAATAGTTCCATCCATAGTGCATGGCACTCATCCATTAGCTGGATTTTCACTTTCATGAGATTCTTCATATCATCCTTTCATATGCTCACTAACTGTTACGCCACCAAATAGCTATCTTTGCAGCCACATGGCCAAGAGTATATTTATTTGCTTTCTTTAGGGGGACAAGGTGCTTGAGTGCTTCTGTATCTTCAATTGGGATATTTTGCCAGTATCCAATTAAACTCAAGTGATTGGTTCGGTCACCAGGGTTCGACCCATTGGGGGCGAGTCAAACCAATCACTTACCTTTAGCAAGGAGGAGTTCAACAAGTTCATAGGCTCGTCCCTGTATGGGTGAAACCCAGGAGAACAGGTTTTATAGCTTCGCCCTTGTGAAGCAATTCTGGCAAAGCTTTGCCTACCATTATTTTGTAGCGACATATCTTGGTTGGCCATGTAGCTTCCTTGTTTATGAGTGGGACAATTTTGTGCCACATGGAATCACGTACTAACAGAATACATGGAGGATGTATGATGCCTCAAAATTGAGATCCATCTTACCAGGCAGGAGTCCTCTGCTTCTCTTTGGATATGGGCGCTTGGACCACGTAATGATCGCAATTCACAAGGTATTTGTAGGTTGGAGCAAAATCTATTGTCCCTTCTTCCCAGCCTTTAAATACCCTACCAGCTCTTTGTTCTATCGTCAACTGCCATAGTAATTAACACCCCTTTTTAAAGACTTAATAAAGAAAAATAGTTCATATCTTCCTTTTTTTATTATTTTTTTTCCTTTTTCTAATTGACTTCAGAATCCAAAATAAGTATGTTACCTGATCTTTCTCTAGAAGTGCTTGCCAATCATTCTTTTCCAGTAGCTCATATGTTTCCCCACAAACAAATGCAAGTCGATAGTTCAAGTCCCCAAGCCAAATTATCTTGCTAGATTAAGATAAAATGAAAAGTTAGATACACAAAACCAAAGCATTAATGCCTCTTGCTTCTTTTTTCTTCTCAATATGGAGATATGGAAATCTTACTCATGATCCAAAATGCAATCGGGTCGAACCGGTTTTCCTAGCATTTTACAAGGATGAGAAAACCTTGTTTTCTTCAAAATCTCCATAACATCTGAATTTCTTCTAAATGCATCTCCATCTTTCTCCCCAGATGCCAAATGAGAACAAACAAAGCAAAATGTTGTCTGATACAATGTCATACTGATAGAAACAGACCCCTGAAATTCAAGTGAAAAAATATATTATATCAAGAAACCAATAATGAGAATTAAGAAATATCATGTACTAACTAAATCAATAGAAATTCATTTTTAAAAAGAGTTGAAATTTTTATTCAAGACACGATCATGGTTCAGAGATGGCGGATTATAACTAGAAATCTAAAAACGTGGGTTATATGTACCTTGTTTCCAAGGTATCCCATAATGCCTGTTCCAACACATGAAGCCTTCAGACTGCTAATATGCTGATATAAGTCTGCTCGAACCCAAACACATAAAAAGATCCCTACCATCTGCTTACTGGCAGCCAAGCAGAACTGATTATGCACAGGTGAGTTTTCTTCACGTGAGCATGAATCAGGGCTCAAACTTCTAAATATTTCCGAGCTCTTTCGATCATGCTGATCTTCTATCGGGATCGAGTCCAAGTGGCTCTTTCTTGTATTTTGTTGGTCATTGGGGGCTGATGACTTTTGCATGTCCCAGTTAGTCGTATTGCTGCAATTAGCAGGCTGCTCTGAGTTGTCATTTCGTTTTCCTTTCAGAGCTTGGTGAATCAAGGAAAGCCACTTAATAGCTCGACTGCAGTCTTCAGGGCCTAGTACATTGCCTGCATTCAGAGGCACAATCTCCTGGAACCTAATTTGCATTAGACATGTTAAAAATTGTTACCATCTTACTGAAATATAGGTAGGTATCCTTTTCTGTTCAATCTGAAAACAATCAAGAAAAGTTCCGATGCCGAGCAGGAAGTAGAGGAATCTCATTTGAAGTATGTCTATCGTGTATAGTATTATTATAACACTAGACTAGTGTTCAAATGTGTGGGGAAAATTGGACTCAAAACCAGAGGATTTTAGTTGTTATTCCAGCTAATTCATGTATTGGCAGCTGTATGTTTTATGGTTTATCTATCTAGTCACTGAATTTGCTTCAACTATAGACAACGCTGTTCTTTCTGCCAAATTCAGATATTATAATTTTGAAGATTATTTTTTTAGTTTCTTATCTAAAAGGTCGTGATGATTTTTAATTTTGGTACGTTAAAAGAACCATTATGGTGAGAACAAGTCAAAATAGCAGAAATAATTAGGATGGGAGTACTGGATGGCAGAAACATTTTCCACATTGACATGAAAAGCCCCTAATTTACAAAAATGTTGTGATCCCAATATTATATCCTTCAGTAAATACTAGAAGGTAGAACATAGCACAAAAAATTATTCATATAACCAAGATCGAATTCATTGAGATATAGCCCCAGTTTAACTCCCTTTAAAACAAAATAATTTATTTCTCATACTTATTTTCAATCACACATACACACAATAAAGTATGTTGCAGATAAACCCAAAATTTTTCCTTACTTTTTAACCACGTGTTCTCCAAAAAATCACTATTCAAAACATCATTTTTACACGATAATGGCCATCAAACGGGGGCATAATTTACCACAAATTCATTGAGATAACTTTTTTCCTGTATTCTAAATGAACTAATTAAAGTGGGAGAGATAGCATACCCAAGCACATATATGTCTGCTGGTAGGGGAGATTTTAACCATTCTCTCAAGTTCAGTCCAACATGTGGTATCTTACCTCCTACATTCCATGTCCCCACGAACATCCTACAAAATTAGAGAAATGTTTGCATCATTTAAACACAGGTAGAATCATTTGTAGGATTGAACACTTGATCAAGATTCCAGTGCATACTAGATTAGTATCAGGATGAGCTTGTAAATGAGATGAAAAATATGCTAAAATCTTTAGGGTTGCATGGCCAGCAACTACAGCCAGAGACGGAGTCACGGAGATAGAGGGGGCGACCGCCCCCTCAATATCGTCCGCTGATCTACTATTTCTAGTTAATTTGTGATGTATTTTTCAGTTTCGCCCCCCCTCCCCCAAAAATTTTGACTCGCCCCTGCAAAATTTTGAAATTTTTTTTTTCCATTAATAAATATTGACCCAATAACTTAGACTTTAAAATTCAACCATACAAAAATCTTAGACCTAAACAAAAGATCCAATAGTTACTTAAATAAATAAATAGATCAAATCAAATCCAAAAGCTAAGAACCCACTTATGAATCAATTACCGAAAAGCATACCCACGGGCCACTGCCCACAAAATGTAATTCCGACTACAGACACCCCTCATTCTTCCTCAAATCTCTTCTCTGCCCGACAGGCGATTGCGCCGCGACTCCATCTCCACGGCTTCGCTAACGCCTAAGCACACCGCCCCTGCCGGCTGCCACCTTTAGATTGTTGATACTTTTTCTTTAGATGCTATTATTGACGAGTTTGATGTAATGAAGACAAGGAGAGACCAATTTAAGATGTTCAAGTCATCTCTACCATCTGTTATATAAATAGGCAATTTACTTTTTGTCTTTTTGATGTCCATCTAACGTTCATGTTTTCAATTTGTATAGCGTTAGACACATAGATGGACATATTATTTTTGTATCGACAAACTGATTGTCTTTTTGGTCAGTGAATCTAACTTGCATATTTTGGTACTCAAAATCGTCGTTTTCAACCCTCTTAGTTAAAAAAAAAAATTCGGGGCTCCACCCCCCGTATTTTCGCCCCCCTAAGATTGAAATCTTGGCTACGTCCCTGACTACAGCAAGGAAACCAAGGAGTTCTAAGTTGGAGAGAGAGAGCAGATGACATACAACTTCAATTCTATAAGTGTTGCAAATTAGAGGCTGCAGATGGGGGGTTGAACTAGTAATAATCTGGGAGGCAGGAATAAGCTACATGCTCCAAAACATCAATTGGCTACGTGAGCAACTAGTTTTCCCATATGACTAATCGAAAGATTAAAAATAAAATAAAAAATCCAACTCCCTCTCCGGCTCTCCCAGTAAAAAAAAAATCCACTTCTCCGAGACTTTTCTGCTTTATATTCCCCTCTTTCCTCACTACTTAATCGCTAAGGCCCTGTTTGATTGGGCTATATTTTCCATGGAAAATTGAAATTTAATTCCATTTCCACCTTTTTGAATGTTTGATTGACTAAATTTTTCATGGAATTGCTTTTCCACATTTTCTTGGTTTTTGAGGAAAAACTTTTCTAGGCAATTTTTTTTTTTTTTTTGGCAATGGAAACAAATTCTATTCCCAATTATAATAAATTTTTATCTCTTTAATGGACAATTTTCATGGAAAACAAGAAAGCAATTTCCTCATTTTAACATATAATGTTCTAAAAAAAAATTTCGTCTGAACCCCCATGGGTACCCACTCCTTCAACTCCAGGACCCCCTACTTCGACGGGCTGGCTCCGCCCCTGTATAGAGCATGTGTTGAGCCCCATTTTTTTTTTTTTTTCAAAAATACATTTTAAGATAGCGATTTAATAAATAATGTGTGGTTAAAAAAATTTAAAATATCTGAATTTACGTATAATATTATTTTATTGAAAAATATGTGATTGAAAATTACAAAAAATGTATTTTGAAGATAAGGGGTTAATAAGAATTTTTTATTGTAATCAAACACAAAGGTTTGGCGGATCCCCTTTGTTTGATTTCATAAATGTCGCGTTTTTTCTAGTAAAGTAGATATTAGTTCTCGGTGACCACGGCATGTAGGAATCAAATTTTCTTTTAACCTTGTTTACATAGGCTCGTGTACAAATTTACGTTCAATAATTTTAGGGAATCAAATTACCAACCAACCATGCACTGTCTTTTGTTTTAACGTGACATGTTCCCATTTTAATATTTTACCATCGAGAGGTAAGTTGCAACCTTATCCTTCTAAAGAATTTAAGAACATAATTTATATACTTTTAAAATAAGCTAATATTTTATAACAAAAGTTGAAAAAAAAAATGTAACTTATCAATCGAAACAAAAATGTTACCTTTGGGAAGCGTTTACGAGCGAAGATGAGTGGAATTGAAAGTCCCTAAAATTATTGAACGTAAATTTGTACACGAGCCTATGTAAACAAGGTTAAAAGATAATTTGATTCCTACATGCCGTGGTCAACGAGAACGGATATCTACTTTACTAGAAAAAACGCGACATTTATGAAATCAGAGTCTCAGACATAGGATTTGTTTTATGAAAATATATTAGAAAAAATGTAAGGAAAAAATTATATTTCTAACTATATTAAGAGCCTGTTTGGTAACCATTAAAATCTAATTAAAATTGAAAATATGATCGTTATTGGGTCTCACTCGTCTAATAAAAGTCAACAATAACGGTTAGTTTTTTAATTTTAATCCGATTTTAATATCTGCAGAACAAGTTCTAATTAAATTTTTTAAATTTGTGTGAAAATAGAAATAAGTCTATTTTTGTGGGACGAATACGTAAAAAATTAGTGGAAAAGTGCGGACAAGTTGGCTTAATGATTATTATAATGCCGATTTGTTGAGTCTGATGATATTAATTAATTAATTAAGCTATGGGTATTAATGACATCTTTTACTAATTACAGCCAAGCAAGGGCTCCTTTCAAGAAAGAAATTATATGTACGGAATTTTGCGTATTAGTCAAGAAATGTGGCGCTTTTTTCCATTTTCACACGCTTTTACTTCAAGCGTGACGTTAGTTTTGTCGACATGATTACTCCAAAATTTCGCAAAAATAGACTTCCATTTTTAACCGAATTAAGAGCCCATTTGATAAAAATTAAAATCGAATTAAAATTGAAAAATTAGCTGTTATTGTTGACTTTTATTATACGAGTGGTATCCAATAACGGCTATATTTTCAATTTTAATTGGATTTTAATCGGTACCAAACGGGCTATATATATAATTGATTTAGTCCATGTTTGAACTCCATTAAAAAATTGAACTTTTTAGAGAAAATGAATTTTGGAATTGATTTTTCGGAGAATGTACGATTAAAAAATAAAATTTGAATTTACGTATAAAATCATTTTATTAGAGAATGTGTGATTGTAAATGAGTTTCCAAAAGTAGAAGTAACTTGTAAGTTATATTTGTTGATAATAAGATACATTAAATATGGATATATTTAAAAAAAAAAAAATCAGTTGTACTCTCAATAATGACAGCGACATATAATTCGAGGCAAAAATAGAAGCAAACTTATCTTTATGGGACGGATAGAATATAGTTTATGGAGTTTGTTTGAACCCCATTAAAAGGTTAACAATGCATTTTGGAATAATTGATTGATAGGGAATGTGTGGTTAAAAAATAAAGAAAAATTTTGGATTTGCGTATGATATTATTTTATCAAATACACTACATGTACAGAAACAGAACACTTAGTCTTACATACACTTAAAGGGGAGGGTAGGTGGATAATTTTTTTGACCTTTTTATTGCGCGGGACCCACCCTATTGTAAGAGGGTGTAAGAATTTTGTGAGCTCATTCTTCCGTACAAATGGAATTTCTTTTATTTTATTGAAAAATGAATGGTTAAAAAGAAGTGAGAGAAAACGTATTTTAAAAAAAATGAGAATCAAAGAGGCACGTATTGATATTTTGGTTTGTAAAAATTTAGTCCTTCTCTTTCCCTAAAAGAGTCACCGTGTTTGGTAGAGATTAAAATCGAATTAAAATTGAAAAAGTAGTCGTTATTATTGACTTTTATTAGACGAGTGAGATCCAATAACGACTATATTTTCAATTTTAATTGAATTTTGAGTTATACCGAACACGCACCTAATTTTCATGATTAGGGTCACGAAAATTTGAGCTGTTACTTTTGTCTAAAGAAAATGCTATATTGAGAGGAAATATTTTCTTATTATTTGTTACATATGTGATGTGAATATTTTGACAGATACACAGATGGACTCATAAAAAAAGTATATCGAGAATAATATTTTAATAGATAGATAAGAATCAAAAGGCAGGAAAGGTTAAAGGTGGAACCTTTCGTGTAAGGTTTTGATGTCTACAATATTGGAGGGTCCATTGACAAAGCCATCACTAGGCTTTACAAAGGAAAAAACAACCATTCCTTTTGCACCTTTGTTTGCTTCTATAAGTGCACTTTTTCATTATTTTGCTGTTTGCACTAAGTTGAATTTGTGCATTCGTGTCCCAAACTAGAGTGTTCGTTTGCTGTAAGTATGAGACAAAGTTTGGTGGTGTCCACCTCAACAACAAATTGCAATTGACTCTTTAATTTAAATAGTGCCTTAAACATATCATTAGAACATATTTTAATTTATTTTTCCATTTTCATTATTATCAAACGTATTATTGTAACTTTTTTATATGCAAATACTATACAAAAAAAAAGGGGGGGGACGAGGGTTATTTTCTTCTTTAATCGCGCTCATTTGTGTCCATTGGATTCAGCATACCAAGTCATCGTTGCATATTTAGCTAGTTGAAATATTGATAAAAGTTTAGCAGCCTTTTTTTTTTTTAATCGAACAAGGACGTAATATATTGAATTGGGTAGGAAGTGACAATTAGTAAAGAGTAGAGATGTGTGAATTATTTGTTTGTTATCGTGTTTAACGTTTGTCAGAACAATTATCACGACATGATTGATATACTATCTCAACAAAATTAGGAGTTGAAGAGACTTATAACAAATTCAGTTCTATCAAATGTTTCGAATAAAAGGCAAAAAGTAACCATCATACCTATTGACAATTAAAATGAATTAAGATGAGTGGGTACTAGATGTGGGAAAGTAGAGTGGATACTAGATATATTATGTAGAGTGGATACTAGATGAGGGAAAGTAGGTGGGATATTGCTAAAATAAGGTCTCGTTTGATAGTAATTATTTTTCATAACATTACGAATTGATTTTTCATTTTCCACCTTTTTGCTTATTTGATGGGCAAAATTTTCTTGCCAAATGGTTTTCCACCCAACCCCCCACGTGACCCTTTTTTCCTTGTTTTCATTAAATTAGTTTTTCCACCACTTTGATGGGAAAATTGTTTTCCAACCTTTTTTTTTTGCAATGGAAACAAATTCTATTCCCAATTATAATAAATTTTTATCTCTTTAATGGACAATTTTCATGGAAAACAAAGTCAAACGAACACCAAAACATCCAAAATTTCAAGATTTTTTAGGTGAAAAATTATACCAATCAAACTCAATTAATTGACAATTTCCACTAAAACAAATTCTAGGCAATTCAATTCCTTGAAATTCATTTTCTTTCCACCCAATTCCATTTTTCAAATCAAACGGACCCTAAGAATCATGGTTTTTCTCAGTTACAAAAGTTTCACAAATTCCCATGCACACTTCCTACTTCCTCATATAAATTATAGTTTTCAAATATAATCTTCCCTTTATTAGCAACATACATTTGAGCCCATTCATGCTTTTTCTATCAAATGATCCTTTCAACTGTATTGAAAGTTATGATCCAATATTGAACTTTTCTTCATCAAATTCCCTAAAAATATCACTGCAAATTTTGTGGAGATTTTCCAACGAAAAAAAAAAGTTGGTTCTTGGGATGCAAGATTGTCACCAGTGAGCTAAGACAAGATAAAAACCTTGCAAATGAACTGAAAACCAACTTCAGCGCCACATCCTGCGAGGCTTGTGGATTTTTAATGAGAAAATACTTGCCTATTATGACAATGCATTGTCACAGCTCAACACATATTGTGAGTGAAGCAAATGTATCTGCAGAATGGATGGCTACCTTCTAAAAATAGGAAGATGAATATAATGGAGAACTAAAAGGAGAAAATGATAGCATTCTAAAGACAGATAGGATGGGACTCCCATATTCGAGATTGCCAACGACAAAGAATAAAAGACCATGTTTCTTGTTCCAAAAACAGAGTTGAGATTGATAGCATTTATTGTGATTGGACAAAATGTGGGAAAGAAGGAAAGTCGACAGGCGTTTAACCACAGTATCAGGGAAGCTAAACACGGTTTGCGTATTTTTCATTTACAATTAAATAACGTCGATGTATATCCAGCAACCAAGAGTAGAAGGATCCTTACGGCCTACTGGTAGAAGACCTCCAGTCAGAAAGGATCAGCAATCAATGAACAAAAAGACTATGTATTTGATACGAACAAAACAGTAAAATAATAAAGCTTACTTTTTTTTTCTTTTAGGATTTATGTCCTGGATGCTGCATATATTCAAAAAATCAAAATAAGAAGACAAAAGGACAGAAAACTGTTCTTGCTAAGCTTACCTGAGGTTAAGACTATCAGTAACCGGTCGTGTGATCCGATCGTGTCTTGGCCGATAGATCTTATTTCGTGCCTCCATTAAAAAATTTCCGGCAACGTAATCTGATTAAGACCTGATTAAGGATTAATCACAAATCATCTCAATTATCCGCGTGGCACACATGCAATCAATCAATTGATTGGATGATAACTATCGTATCGAAACAAGAAATTCAGCTGCTGCCGAAACTTCAAAACATAGTTTTCGTACCATTGCATATTATCTTCACAACAAAATAATAAATTGAGTATTTTATGATAAAAATCATATAATTAACTTGTTCAATTCATCCTACAGCATATTTTTCGAGTAAAAGCAGAAAATAGTTTAAACTTCTCGAATCAATTGATCTTACAAAACAAACCTAATTAGAAACTACAATTATCGCAGAGAACAGAATATTATTTTTAAAAATAAATAAAAAGAAATCATAGACAAGACAAGTATCAAAACCAGAGCATACCGGATAATCCTTTCGGTACGACGGCGTGGCTTCTGTCGCTGGAATCTTACTTATTGTTCTGTAATCTGATCGAAATTGGTGTGCTCCTTATATTACACCAACTTCCAAACAGTACCACATTTGACCAAGAGTACTGTATCAAATATCAAGAGATCAATTCATCGCTTTATTCCAGAACAATAAATGCAATATGATGCTTCGACATTGAATTGGGTTCCCCGAGTATCAAATGATAGAGAAATACAAAAAGTTATTCATGATAAGTAAGTAATATACCCCTAAATTTCTGGTCTTGGTTCTCATTATATAGAAATATGCTGGAACACAGTGAGATTTGGAATTGGAACAAAACACGGATGGAGTGCTTGACTGAATAATATAAAATGCAGGGGAAATGGAGACAGCATCAACTAGTCAAGTACATTATTTATTTGTGGGTTCTCTTTGGATAATCATTAAAAGGTCAAGGACCAAAGTTGCAATTTCATTAACATCTGTGTTTGTGCTATTACATTCCCTTGATATACGTTGAGTCGTGGGTTACACATTATTTACAAGTGTCCTAAAAATAACATTTAAATATGGTTGAATGTTAATTAATTTATAATTAATATCAGAGAATATATACGTGACAATGAATATAATTTCATCCATATCAATATTTGTGTTATTACAGTCCATTAATATGTTGAGTGTGCGTAGTGTTCTAAAAAGCGCGCCTAGACGCGAAGCGTGATGAAAACTCTTCGTCTTGAGCCTAAGCAGAAATTAAGAGGTCAAGGTGTTCCTAGGCACGCCTAGCTTAAGCGGAAATTAAGCGGTCAACGTTATCGTTGACCTTAATGCTCATCTAGGCGTGCCTAAGCATTCCTAGGCGCGCCTTAGGCCCAGATTTTTTAAGGAGGTCTAATTTTTTTTTTTTTTTTAAATATAATGCACAGTCCAAACTCAGTAGTCAACTATCTCTTCAAACTTCAAAAACTCCAGAGAACTAAGAAGACGGAAGTATGGGAAAAAAAATAATACTTTAAAATGAATTAGAGTCTGATAAAGACTTAGATTAGATAAGATTTAAGCTACAAGTTATTTACGTTATGCAATTAT
>CAIGRF010276055.1:7379-52572 GCA_903798235.1 Fraxinus ornus
GGCATATATGATATTCTACTTTACATAGAATGGTTAAATGTGGAATGATATCATGTGAATTAACTAAAAATGATAAGTGTGAAATTTGTGTTGAATAAAAAATGATTAAAAAACCTTTTTAAAGTGTAGAGCGATCATCTAAATTACTTGATTTAGTTTATACAGATATATGTGAACTTAATGGCATGTTAACAAGAGGAGGTAATAAAAACTTCATAACTTTTATTGATAATTATTCTAGATTTTGTGTTGTTTATTTGATGAAACATAAAAATGAGGCCTTTCATATGTTTAAAGTATACAAAAATAAAGTATAAAATCATAAGTATAAAATGATTAAAATTCTTAGAAGTGATGAAGTAGTGATTATTTTTCTAAAGAATTTGACATCTTTTGTGAAGAACATGTCATAATACATCAAATTATTTTAGAGTCACAAATTTATCAAATTAATAGTCACATATTATTTATTAATCACAAATCACAAATTTTATAAGTCACAACTTATTTCATAGTCACAAAACATCAAATTAATTGACCACAAATTAAATTTAGGTCACGATTTATCAAATTAACAAATTTTTAGGCAACACAATATTTATTAGTCACAATTTATCTATTTCATTGATCATACATCAACCAATTTATTGGTCACAATCAACTAAATCATTTGTGACTACCGCCAACTCTTGTGACCACCACCTACCCACTGCCAACAGTCGAAATCATCATTGCCAGAACCACCATCATCTCCTCTGGCAGCAAAACCATTGTGTCAAATACTGTAGCCAACATCACCACCACCACCACACCATTAAAACAACAGGACCACCACCACCACCTACACCCATCCAACAAAAAAAAACATCACCACCACCACGATCTATGCCGCTGCTCTGCCATCTGGGCCTTTAGGGGCACGATCTACCACCGCGCCCACAACATATCACCACACCACCCACATCACACCACCACCGTCTCCTCTATCTCCATTTACACAACACCTAACCACAACCACATCACACTATTATCGCCTTACCACCAACACCTCAAAAACCGCAGCAAACCATGTCGAAAAATCACTACACAACGCCACAAAATCACTACGAAAGAAACCACATCGAATCGGCTAAGCAACGGTCATGGGCATCTTCGCGCGATGTTGGTTTGGGGCAGTGTCGCGGCAGACAGAAAATGGAGAAGGGGAGGAGTGAGATGAATGGGAGAGCACGACAACACCTTCATAGAGGACCCCACTTCGAGCCGTGCGAAAAGTGATGCTGTGGTAGTGGTGGCGGCGGGGTGGTGGTGGTGGTAGCGACGGATAGGGTTGAACATGGTCCGATTTAATTCGGTTCGGTTCTAACGAGAACCGAACTGAATCGAAATTTTTAAGTATTTAGCAAATGGAACCTTCAAGTCCAAATTTAATTATGAAACCGTTTGAGTTCGATTCTCGAGTTTCGTACAATAATTAATTTTTTTGATATTTACAACAACGCTACATTAATTCAACTAATGACATGTTTAATTTTATCTCTTACAAAATAATGTAGTCCAATTTCGTGATATCTTTTGTGCCTCTATTTGTTGAGTTCTCCATAGATTTGACAGTTAAAATCATAGGAAGAGAAAAATAGCGAACTCACAATAATAAAGAGAGGCTTCCAATTCAATTTTTCTATATAGGAACAACGATAGAATAAGAGATTTGGGTAAAATATAGGTCAATTTAATTAATTGGACTTGGGCTACAAATTAGAAATAGGAAAATCATATTTTGGGATTGAGTTAAATTATTTATTTAGCAAATTTATTTAAAAATACTAATTTGACTTATTTAAGATAAAAAAAACTAAGGATATTTGGTTCTTATTTGATTATTTTATTTTTGGTCTAGAACTGAGAACTGAATCGAACTCGTTGGTTCTCGATTCAAATACATGTTCGAGTATTTAACTTAAAAAGAATCCGTTGGTTCGGTTCGTTCGATTCTAGAGTTTTGTCCAGCCCTAGCGGCGAGTGACTAGAGAGAAGATGAGATAGAGAGAGGAGAGAAATGGAGATGATGAAATAATTAGGATTTTGGTGTGTATGGTTGGGTAGAATGAATATGTATATTTAAATTTGTAATATAAGTATTAATATTTTTAAATTTTAACTACAACTGATTTTTGAAATAAAAACTTATAAATTTGAATTTTGAAATGAGAAATTTAAAATTCTGATTACATGTAATTTCCACTTAAATAAATCATTAAAATGTAACTAAATCTTGTTTAGTGTCCATCAATCACAAATTTTTTGTTATTATACAAAAAAAAAATATTTTTTATTTGAATCAAAATCAAACCCGAGTTGGATTTAGTCAACGTGAACAAAGGAGTGGGGGATCATTTCAAATATTCAAGAAAAACATAATTTAATGAGCCAATATTTGGGGACCCTTTCCCCAAATCCGTAAGTATTCCTCTAGTAAGGAGTTAGCACCCGGCAAGTCACATTGTCAGTGTTGGCTACGTTGATTTTTTTTTCCTCATACATTGGACGAGCAATGCAATTTATCATTATGATATAGCAATTCGTTGTCTCTCATATTTCTCTTTCTCATAAAAATTGAATTGCGCAATCTCAGTATTCCACATAAACTGTCGTATCACTGATAATCTATTATTATAATGATAAATATTATATTTGATAGTTATTCAACCGATCGTCGAGTTGCGCGTTGTTGTGATGCCGCCCTAGCTCATGTGTTGCCTTGACAAGGGCTATAGTTATTTTAGAATTTTTTAAATTTGTTTATAATATTATTTTATTGAAAAATATATAATTGGGAAGGAAGGGGTGCATATTGAAAATAATGGGATTAAACAATGGCTATCGTTAGATCTGATTAGTAAAACAAGGACATCAAAGAACGCCACCGCAACCATGCAAAAACTGCCACACATACCTCAATCCTCATTGATTGCTCTGACACTGACAATTTGACATTACTTCAAATTCATCCATAACGAACAACCATTTCCTTTTCTCATTAATGACAGAATTCAAATCAATCGCATCTTTGATTCTGTAGAGATCAAGAGCAAAAATGGAGACGGCTTTGTTGGGTGGCGGAGAAGGCAGCAGTGGCGGCCTAAGAAGGGATCGTAGGCATCAGTTTAACAGAAAAGATGCCATTGCTTATGGATCAACATACCAAAAGGCCGCTGCTTTGGTTGATCTCGTATGTTTTTTTTTTTTTTTTTTTTAATGTTAAGTTTCATAATATTGAATAAAAATGCTGTAGCATAGTTTAGCTGGTAATTCAATGTGGGTATGTCTGTACATTGAAGAATATGATGTTAAAGTAGATGTAGCTATAATAGATTCTGTAAAAGCGTCTATTTTAAACGCAATTGGTATTGAAAATGGGGATTTCAACTTAACTGAATTCTTGTAAAGTCTATTAAGAAAGGTGGAAGTGTGTAGGGATATTTTGATCATGGAAATTTGCTTATGATATGAAATTTCTTTGATTTAAGATGGGGTGATGGTTTCTGCAAGTTGTACTTTTCACAATTGTAGGGACCTGGGCACCTTAAGTTAGTGTGTTTGTGGTGGATTAATTACTTGGTATCTAGAATTTTTCTGAAGGAAAAAGACAGTCTGCACTGAAAGGATTTAGGTCTGTGGCAACTGGCATTAGAGCACGACTTACTCTAAGTGTAGAACTAGTGGATATTTCGAACTTTCTGTGAATATATTTCTTTTGACTATTGAATTCACCACCTGGCTTTGTAAATAGCGAAAGTGTTATGGATTCAAGTTAAGGAAGTTTTACTGCCCCCAAAAGATGGGTACCTTTCTTATATTGGTGTCCCACAAATAAACATGATAACACTCTATTCCGCATTTTTTAGTGGGGTTATGGGAATATTGGCATGGACTTGGTGTAGTGACTGCATCGTAGACTTCGATTGTTCCTGATGCCTTTATGATTGACTGAACTCATTTCATTTGGTATCAAAGTCACCTCTGTGGTGCTATCACTAGTCTGAACTCCGGGTGTGGATTGTCCATAGACTGGACGCTACGAGAATAGTATGTATTTGTGGGGTGGGGGAAGGGGGTTGATAAGACCTTGCCTTTATAACACCTTGACTCATATCAGTTTGGTGGTAACTACTACTTGGAAGCTCAAGCATTTCTGGATCAGTTGGTTTGTGCCAATGCAAATTAGATTTTCTGGGACGTAATTCCAACCCTGGAATATCAAGGAAATTAGAGGAAAACTTCATGCGTATTATAGGATGAGTATGTCAACAGTCCAGTACCTTGGAAAGAAACATTTTCTTGAAAATTTCTGGAATGCTTATAACAATCTCTGCTTTTTTTCCCTTTATAATGATTTGACATATCTCTTATATTTGCAGGCTGAAGATGGTATTGGTATACCTGAGGAAATTCTTGATAATTCGAGCTTTGAAAGTTCTTTGAAGTCCTACTTCATATTTATTCGATTTGACTTCCTCTGGTCTCTTAACTACTTTGCATTAATTGTTTTAAATTTCTTTGAGGTTTGTGCATCTTCCTAACTCCTAATATCTATTTTTCTCCTTTTTTTGGCATTAAATAATTATTATATGACTTACCTATGTTTATTTATTTCCTCAGAAACCTCTATGGTGTTCTGGGTATTGCAATAATAGGGGTTACTACTTTCTGGGGCAGCTGCCATACTTGACTGGTGCTGAGAGTCTTGTATATGAGGTAAGGTCAAAATATTCATTCAATTGTTTTACAAGTAATATAGATGGTTTGGAGCAATACTACTCTTATGATTGGCTTAAATTGTTTTTACCTTGTACACATGATTTATGGACAATAACGCTAAAGGCAGGGAAGAAAGTTGTACAAATGACGTCTTCTATTCTAACTACAAATAATCATTGAGATACTTTGAAGCCTTCTTTATCTATAGGTAAATGAATTATAAATGATGTAAATGTATCTTTTGGAAATAGTTAACCCAACATTTTGGACGAATAATATCTTAATTTTGGCGATTGCTATAGTTGCCTATCTTTGACCATAACAAATTTGGATTTGGAATTGGATTGAAGAAAACACAAGTACACGTTACAGACAAAATATGGAATTTCAAGAAATAGAAGACATTGAATATGAATATCAGCTATATCGTTGTGTGTCACTTAAAGTGCTTTAAAAAGGAAAAAGGCAGCAAGGCATTTTACTATTTTTTTGGAGGGTGGGTGGTGGGGGTGGCAATAAGATCCAGAAATCTTGATTTATATATTTAAAAATATGCAATAATCAGAGCAAAGATTTAAAACAATTGAGGCCAAAATGAGGAACCATCATCAGAGATGTTAATATAAAGATTAGATGGCTTGTGTTCAAAATTAGCTAAGTAAAAATTTGCAATAGATTACAATTAACAAAGACTGCAAGATGGTGGAACCAACTCCACATCCGTAGATTTATGCTTTTGATGAGAAGATGGAATGAAACGAATGAGACCTCTCTAAAAACTTGCCAGATTTAGAATGCCTTTTGAACATTGGTCGTGTATTCTGTTGCATTAACATCTCTATAGTCAATTATAGGAGGCTTGCCTGCTATAAAACCTGCACGGATCTCAGTTATTTTAGGTCAATGATTGATGCTTTTGGTTCGTGATGTAATTTTTGATAACTAACAAACTGTGAATTTAGCAAAAAATGCTGAATGGGCCAGTTGCTGTATACAAACTTATCTATCAAGGAGGAGCAAGAAAAAGAACAAGAAGAAGTCCTTAAAAAGAAAAATATAATTAGGACACAAAAGTAAATTTATTGGCAGTCAACAATGCATGCAGATTTTCTGGTGTTGTATAATCCAGAGTCATAAGAACTGGACTTGCTGGTTGTTTGACCTGGAAAATCAGGAACCTGTCTGGAAACAGAAAAAAATAAAATTTAAAACCCCGTAAATAATCAAGGATCTGACTGGTTCACCTGAACAGGAACTGGTTTTACTGGTTTCTCAAGTTACACTTTCCAAAAAAGAAGAAATTATATATTTATTTATTTATATCTTTTTTACCACGGGGTTGACTCCGCTTCGACCCTTGACTCTTAATGTTTTCTTTCTGCTCAAGAATTGTGTAACACTTTGCTATGAATCAAGATAGTTTACTGCATTATAGAAATGTTGTATATGTGACAAAATGTTAAAATGCAATTCCACCTGCACTTCTACTAGTGGCTGAAGTTACTGGATAGTTTATTTAACTGAGACTTCTTTCGGTTCTTAATGTTTTAAGTTTTACTTCTTGCTACTTTTGCAAATACATACATAACTAGAGTTCCATCATTCTTGTATTTCCAGTAGATTTAACTTATTTCATACTACCTTTTGCAGGGTGTTACACTCTTGATCCTAATTCTAAATACTCTATTTCCAATATTATATGAAGGGGTTGGTTTCTTCTGGAGAAAACTTCTTAACAAAGTTAAGGTATTCAATTTTAGCCCCCGTTTGGTGCACATTATTTTCAAAAGAATGCATTTTTTTGGTTGATGTGATGGGGAATATGTGGTTGAAAAAGAAGGAAAAGTTATTGATGTGATGGAAAATATTATTTTATTGGAATATGTGGTTGAAAAAGAAGGAAAAGTTATTGATGTGATGGAAAATTTTATTTTATTGGAGAATGTGTGGTTGAAAATGAGTAGAAGAATGAGAATGAAAAAAAGAATGTGGCCCAAACAGGGGCTTAATTATGATTTCATAATTTGCTACAAGAAGTTTCATTCAAAAGGTTTTATCTTATTAAGGATCATGTACATGACAAAAAAGTTAATTGTGAAATATATCTTCCATGTTTTGCGCATATGATTTCTATCTTTTTCTGAATTCTTTAGTTCGGGGGCCGAACTATATATTTTTAATGTTTGGCTTTTGCGTCCATTCAACCCATAAAATATTTTTAACAGCATGTAAGTTGTGAGTTTTTGTTCAGCATATCAGCCCCTCTTAAGCTCAAGACTGTGGTGAGCATTCAAATAAATCAAAATGTTGATAATTGTTATAAAGTAGTTTCCTGTACAAAAATCGAAAGGATGCTGCCTCCTAAGTTAGAATATTGACTTTGATCCGTTCGCATTGACGCACTTAAATATGCCAATTTTTGATTTTCTAATTGAACTTATTGCTTTTGCCTGACACATGGCTTATCAATTTGAACCATGTTAACCTCATTTAGCATATTAGTTTTTCTTTTATTTTTTTTCCCAGTTGAATGTTACAGCTACAAATGATTTTGTTTGTGCTATTCCTATCTTTAGAACTCAATTTTCTTTTGTTTTTAGTTTAAGATCGTAATTTCTACTTTCTTGCAAACAGAGGAACATCATATGACTACACCAGATATAAAAAATACAGAGATTTTCATATCAAGCACTAAGTGATAAAGATCTACAGTTTATGCAGCCTTTCCTTGAACCCTAAAAATACCGGAATTAAGTAAAACAGTTATAGAAAGTAAAGATATCTTGAGTAAAAAGTGTATTTGTTACATGTTAAATGATAATCACAAGTCTTTCCTATGACGTAAGCATGTGAGCACATGAAGCTGTATATCGTGATAGAAAAATATGTCTTTCTTAAATGAAGAGGCCTATGGTATAAAATGAGAACTAGAATGGATGGTTTTGTGTTTATTTTCATTCTTAATCTCCGCCTTTTCCGAATATGTTATTTACCTGTTATTTTTTCTTGATCAACTTGTATTACATGAAGAGAAGAACAAAAGAGAAGTTGTAATGGAGCCTTTTGGTACATTATGGTCATCTACAATACATGTATGGACTTATATAACATATATTATATTTTTTAGTGCTTATGATTGGTTATGTGAACTGTTGAAATGATTTTATTATGGCTTCAAATCAACAATTGAAACAAGAGAAATTATTGGCTGGACTAGTTTGGTTTCAAATTGAAGTGTCTTTTTGGAACCACAGAAATGACAAATTTTATATCTTGAACCTTGATAAATAATCAGTTCTTTTATTGATTTTTTTAGGTACTTTTGTTGTTACTATTGGTTGCTGATCTATTAGTCTATATTATCTATCTGTCCCCGGTGACATTCTATACTCTTCCACTTAGGATTGCACCCTATATACGGGTTGCATTTTTCATCCTGAACATCAGGTATGGTATGGGTATCCTATTACAGTTTTTTTCCTGCATTATGTTCTCATTTGTGCTTTCTGGATTTCTTTTTTCTCTTTCCCTGAGCGTTGCCGCGTTGTGTCCCATTAGGATTTATACATTGGTTTTTGAATAACTATTCCAGATTATGAAGTCCTGTCTTCTACCTGGCACACTCTTGAACCTTAAAATCCTATTGTGGCTATATTTGCTTTTGGACTAAGGTTTGGGATTATCATTTGCGGAAAAGTTTGCTGTCTGCTTGTCAATTCGGGTAGAATGAGTTTTCCAATTTGGATACTGCTTTTCAAGGGATTAAGCAGTCTACACAAGGCGAACATAGGTTTTTATTGGAATCATGTTCAGCAGGATGCAAGGTTATGGACTGAATATATATAGTTCAAAAGAAATAAATAGCTATGTATGTGATGGATGAACAGTGTGAGGAGATTCATAATTATGCTTGAGGAGCTATTTCAAACTAGAAAAGATGTTGTAAGGAGCTCAAGAAAATTATTTACTACTCCCTTTTATGCATCAAGGAAATCAAGTAAGACTTAAAATGAAAACAGAGTATACTTATACTAGAAGTATTCTCGAGGCAAAACCACTTGACATTGCCTTGGATCATGCACTTGAGATATTGTTTTTGCAGGGTCAAATCACAAAGGGCTCAACACATTCTAATAATTACCAAATTTACAATATATGAAACTGATTACCACATTTCGACTATACATAGGTGAAAACTTAAGACCGTGATAAGCTAATCATTCATTAGAATTGATCATTAGTTATGGCACCAAGTTGATGGCGGTTGCTTGGAGAAAGAAGAGGTTGGAATTTGTTGATTTTCACATAAGTGAACACACAGGAAGAGGAAATACCGTTCAGCCTCAAAGAGATACTCTAAGTCAATAATGGGCCAAGTAGCATCATTTAATTCCTCCGTGTGACTCACTAAGCTCCACTAACTAAATTACTTCGTAATTTTGTAAATTCACACTAGGGATTTACGAGATAGCATCGCCATCCTGGCTGGAATGCTCGGCACATACCTCAATATCCTGGTAAGTCTGCTTAATAGTTCCGATACTCATCTTCAAAAGAATTATATTACACGTACAATTGAAGTAATGCCACGATTATGATCTTTCTGTCTCTTCAATTTCATGGATGAAATTTGATTGTGCTTTTTCCCTTTGTCTGGGAACCTAATGCAGGCTCTATGGGCTTTATTTCTCCTGTTCTCTAGCTGGTTGGCATTTGTCATCTTTGAAGATACGCAACAAGGGAAGACTATATTCACTTCATATGGCACCACATTATACCAAATGTTTGTTTTATTTACAACTTCCAATAACCCAGATGTCTGGATTCCCGCATACAAGTAAGTAGCTTTGAAACATTGGTTTCTAGAATCTCCCTTTTCTCTCTTTCTAATATTGCCTGATTATTGTGCTGCATTCCTCCCCCCTACCCCACCCTGCACCAAGGTAGTCATACAACACACACATGAGATGGTTTGGATTTACGTCCAAGCAACACTGCTAAAATTTTTAAATTTATTATCAACTTCTATAGTATCAATTTCCATATTGTTCTACTAGTTGCTTATAACTGATTTTCTTTAGTTTTACTCACCTCCATGATATGTTGTTTCATAGGGCCTCAAGGTGGTATTGCCTATTTTTTGTTCTCTACGTGCTGTTGGGAGTTTACTTTGTCACCAATTTAATTCTTGCTGTTGTATATGATAGCTTTAAAAGTGAGGTATTTGATGCATCCCTTGCACTATATTTTTATGCTAACACTGCTTCTGTATAACCCATATATTTTCTAATTGCCCAATATAAGATGAAATGTATCTCTTGCCACTCCTAGATGAAATGGGGCTTCAAACTCCTACTTCAGATTTGGAGGTCTTATACTAAATTGCTGTCTACCCTTTTGGCATTCATTGATGTCCTTCTAAATGCACTATACACCGTTTAGATGTCAATTTCTGACTTCTTGTTCTCATGTTAAAAGCTTGATGCGTATCTAATGCTAGTTTTCGTTACAGCTCGTAAAACAAGTTGATGAGAAGGATCGTACAAGGATGAGAATACTGAAGAAAGCATTTAACCTGATGGATAATTATGTGAGTATATTTTTTTACCTTCGTGATGTGACTGATTGTTGTGTATACTTTATGTTTTCTATTCCTGTAAAATTTGGAAAAGCTGACTAATTGATTTTCTTCAAATCCAAAGCATAATAATGATGTGAATTTTTGTAAATTGGTAGAATCATGCTATTTACCTTCATATGTTGTTATGCTAGTGAGCACCAATTCTAATTTGTATCTGCCCTTGCGAGTCCTCCCATAGATTAGTAAATTTGATAATTAATTTTTCCGTGTGGATTCCTTCCTGCACTTCTACTTTCCCCCATTGGATCTGAAACTATCGCGTAAAATCATGTTGATTTTTTTATGGGATGATTTCTATGATTGGTACAGGTCATATTTGCAAATGGGATTATAGCGAATGAAGGAAAAAGAAGCATATTTGTTGTTGAAGATGTAATTTAAATGAATTCAACATAGTAAACAGAAGTTCCGAGTTGTCTAATCGCCCGTCCATTTATGAAAATGGCATGCGTATCAAATGTTTGATAAAAAATGAATCTGGCCTGCACCTAGGGGAACATGTTGAAGACATAATTTATTTAAAAATGCTTGTCCTCTCTATCTCTTTATTCTGATGACGTTGTGCATATCTGATTATAATCGAGCCATTGAGAACTGCTATGGCCAATTTCGGTAACTCATATTATTAGTGAGCCATTGGATATGTTGCCTCCGTGCACTTTCAACTGTAGTACCCTACAACCCAACCCAATCTCCCACCCAAACACACAAATGCAGGGGCCACTTTCACTATCTCTATCCATATAAGGGAGATTGCTCACACATATTGCCTTCCATTAATCACTAGGTTTCTTTATACCATTCTTTCTATTTTTCTCACAAGACTTCATATAATTTATTTGGAACTTGCCATCTATTTTACTTGTTCAACCCTTTGACAACATGATAAAACTAAAAGCAAAGCACTCCCTCTTTGTCCAACCAAGGGATGGAAGGGCAGAGGCCTTTGGTGTGACCTTCAGTCAACAATTGGGCTTCATAATAACTAGCCAATAGGTGTTTCTCTTGTTGTGAAGTTACAGTTGTACCACTGAATTTCAAGTGTCTCAGTAAGTGAGGATCTGGGATAATTATAAAGAGAATTCTTTGTTTTAGCATTGTGGATCTGAAAATTGAAAAAAGTTTTGATTGACAAGATGTTAACTGTTGGTTCTCCTAGGCTCATCTTGTGGATTAATGGAATTCGGTTGTAATATGAATTTTGGGCTAACCTGGGCTGTCCTAACTCATGTAAATGGAAGTGTAAGCCCCCCTCCTATCGAATGAAAAAAGTAGTACAGAATGGGAAAAGAAATATTACCTCTGACCTCTGCTCCCAAATTGAAAGCAGGCTAGCCAGCCATGTGTCAAATATGGTTATGACAATTCCTAGCTATTATAGTTAAGTGAATTTTGATTAGGTAATCATGTAAGCGAGTGTATTAATTTTCATGGAATGCTATCATTATAGTATCCATGGAAAGAACAATTCATCTTTGCTTCAACATGCGTAAACAATTATCACACAGCATATCTGGACATCGATGACAACATGAAAACTTGACCTTTGAAAATTTTATTTGAAGAATAGAACTGTTTCAATCATTATTGTAAATGTACTCACCACTCTGCATTCTCTTTGCTGGGTACCTTGGTTTCTTCATTTAGACTAGAGAAACTAGGTAGGTGGCTCTAATTCTAAGACATGGATAATTATGTGCATGTGTATTTATATGGTAGGGTGAACTTAAAACCTTCTAGTCATGATCCATATCATCAAGTCTAAATCTTGGTGTTTAGAGAATATTTATCGAATAACATCTTATTCAAGAGATCAATTTCAACCTTGTTTCGAGTGTACAAATACGTTCTTAATTATTAGGATTTAAGAATTTACTACTAGAGAAACTAGGTAGGTGGCTCTAATTCTAAGACATGGATAATACATAATTGGTGTTAGTTAAGTGGTTGATAATACATGGATAATTCAACCGAGTTATTCAAGGAGGAAGTTATTAGATAATTAAGTTTTGATCCATTTGAAAGCACAAGTAAAACTCTTTGTGCACCTATACTTTGAGGTGTTAAGTGAGACATACCGAATTACCATTTTTGGAATTTAGTTTTTTGAAGAATTTATTGGTTGAAATGAAGTTTTGCAAAAATAGAGGACAAGTATTCCTCAAGCTAAAATAAACATTAAAGTTGAATCTGGAAATTCTGTATACATTTTTTTATTTCTCACATGGAGACTAAGTAGGAAAGTGTAATTTATCTAGGTATTTCTTCATGTATTACTCATTGAATGATTGTACATATATATACAAAATACTAATACTATGAATGGAAAGGAATTAGGGCTAATCTAGGGCAATAATATTTACTAGACTATTCTAGGAAATAGTCTTTAACACTCCCCCTCAAGCTGGAGCATAGATGTTTATCATGCCCAGCTTGTTACAAAGATAATTCACTCGAACCCCATTTAGAGCCTTTGTGAAGATATCTCCCAATTGTTCTCCGGTTTTCACATATCCTGTAGAAACCAAACCTTGTTGAATCTTTTCACGAACGAAATGACAATCAATCTCAATGTGTTTCGTTCGTTCATGAAAGACTGGATTCGATGCAATATGAAGTGCGGCTTGGTTATCACACCATAATTTAGCCGGTATTGAAGTCTTGAGGCCCACTTCGGTGAGGAGCTGATGTATCCACATTATCTCACACACGGACTTAGCCATTGCCCTATACTCTGATTCTGCACTCGATCTTGAAACTACACTCTGCTTCTTGCTTTTCCATGAAACCAAATTTCCTCCAACAAATACACAGTAGCCGGATGTAGATCTTCGATCTTCCTTGGATCCTGCCCAGTCAGCATCTGAAAAACATTCAATCCTGGTATGACCATGATTGCCATACAAAATTCCTCTTCCAGGTGTTCCTTTTAAGTAGCATAAAATTTGTTCCACAGCTCTCCAATGATCGACAGTTGGGGAAGACATGTACTGACTTACCACACTAACTGAATAGGCAATGTCTGGACGAGTCACAGTAAGATAGTTCAACTTCCCAACCAATTTTCTATATTGTTCAGGATCTTCAAACAATTCACCATCTTTTGTTAGCTGCGAATTTGGAACCATTGGAGTACTATATGGTTTAGCCCCCAATTTTCCAGTTTCAGTTAACAAATCCAGCACATACTTTCTCTGAGATAAGAGGATCCCTTTCTTACTTCTTGTTACCTCAACCCCCAAGAAATACTTTAGTGTCCCTAAATCCTTTGTGTGAAACTGACTGTGGAGAAACGATTTGAGAGATGAAATACCACCAGAATCACTCCCAGTAATAACAATGTCATCAACATAGACGACTAATAAGATGATACCAGCTGCAGACTGCTTATAGAAAACAGAATGATCGGACTTGCTCTTTTTCATGCCAAACTTTTCAATAGCCTGACTAAACTTTCCAAACCAGGCACGAGGACTTTGTTTCAAGCCATACAAGGATTTGCGAAGATGACACACTTTTCCATACTCCCCCTGAGCAACAAAACCAGGTGGTTGCTCCAAATACACTTCCTCCTGAAGATCACCATGAAGGAATGCATTCTTAATGTCTAGCTGATGCAGAGGCCAATGATATGTGGCTGCCATAGAAATAAATAACCTGACCGACGTAAGTTTAGCGACAGGAGAAAATGTGTCAGAGTAATCCACTCCATATGTTTGAGCATATCCCTTAGCAACAAGCCGAGCTTTTAATCGAGCAACAGTGCCATCCGGATTGACTTTCACAGTAAATACCCATTTACATCCAATAGCCTTTTTACCTGCAGGTAAGTGTACCAAGGTCCAAGTACCATTCTCATCTAAAGCATTCATCTCCTCAATCATAGCATTACGCCATCCAGGATGAGATAGTGCATCATGAACAGTCTTAGGAATAGTAACAGAATCAAGAGATGTAACAAACGAACAAGAGGATGGTGATAAATGGTTATATGACACAAAAGAAGATATTGGATAAGTACATTGACGTTTACCTTTGCGAAGTGCAATAGGAAGATCATCGCTCGAACTGGGACCTGGATCCGATGACGAAGGAACTGGTACAGGACATGAAGTAGGGGGTGGAGGAACTAGAGCCGGGTCGGGATCAGTAGGTTGTTGGCGGCGAGAGTAAACCTGTGTTATAGGAGGCTTAGCACCAGCAGATGCAGGAAGACCAGGACTAGGAGATGCACAAGTGTAGATTAATAGGTCATCATCGTCCCACAGACTGATAGAACCTGAGGAAGAAGCAAAAGGTGTTTGTTCCAGAAATGTGACATCAGCAGACACAAGGTACCTGTTAAGATTGGGACAATAACATCGATACCCTTTTTGCACACGAGAATAACCAAGAAATATACACTTTAGAGATTTGGGATCAAGTTTTGTAACATGAGGTCGAACATCCCGAACAAAACAAGTGCAACCAAACGTCCTAGGTTCAATAGGAAATAAGGACTTATGAGGAAACAAGACATGGAAGGGAGTCTCACCAGATAGGACAGATGAAGGCATACGGTTAATCAGAAAACAGGCAGTAGAGACGGCATCTGCCCAAAAATGTTTAGAGACCTGCATTTGAAATAACAAAGCTCTAGCAGTTTCAAGTAGATGTCTATTTTTCCTTTCAGCGACACCATTCTGAGATGGTGTATCGACACAAGAAGTTTGATGGATAATTCCATGTTGAACCATATAATTATGGAAGTGTTCTGACAAATATTCCTTAGCGTTATCACTTCTCAAAGTTTGTACAGGAATATTAAATTGAGTTTTGATTTCAGCACAAAAAGCTGTAAAATGAGAGAACAGTTCTGAACGATTTTTCATTAAAAATAACCATGTCATTCGAGAGTAATCGTCAACAAAGGTAACAAAATATTTAAACCCAAATTTGGAAACAACTGGACACGGACCCCAAACATCGGAGTGAACTAACTCAAAAGGAGCACTAGCTCTTTTATTGACTCTGGGACTAGAGCTCAAACGATGATGTTTGGCAAACTGACACGACTCACAATCTAATGAAGATAGACTAGAAAACTGAGGACAAAGTTTCTTGAACAACGACAACGAAGGATGACCTAGCCGACAATGTGCTTCAAAAGGGGTCACAACTCCAGAACATGCAACAGATTTTGGTGTTTGTGTATCAAGAATGTAGAGGCCTCCAGACTCATGTCCTTTACCAATAATCTTCTTCGTCATAAGATCCTGAAATAGACAAAAATTAGGATAGAATGAGACACAACAATTAAGAGAACGGGTGAGCTTACTGACAGAGACTAAATTAAAGGACAAGTTGGGTAAACTTAAGACAGATTGCAGATGAATTGAGGGCGTTGGGGTAATTGTGCCGGACCCCAAAACATGAGATGTAGACCCATCTGCTAAAGTGACTGTAGAACTAGAAGCATGAGACTGGAAAGAAGAGAATAGACTAGAATTACCTGTCATGTGGTCTGTTGCACCAGAATCAATGACCCATTTGGAAGATGAAGAAACAAGACATGTGTTCATTTTACCTGAATCAGCGATGGCAGTGATTGGAGTAGATGACGACTTTAGAGATTCCTGATATTGTGAGAACTTGGCATACTCATCTGCAGATATCAGAATAGGCTCAGAAGCATCATTAGTAGAGGCAATATGTGCTGAATGGTTCGACTGATTCTTGCGTTGCAACTTTCTACAATCTCTCTTCACATGTCCTGGCTTATGACAATAGTAACATACAACTCCTCCCGAATCCTGTCCTCGAATATTGAGATTTCGATCAAAGTTACTCGAGTTTTCCCCTTTATTGCTGCTTCTAAATGACTGTCTCCCAGATTCGGAAGTGCGACTGACAAGAGCACTATTAGGTTGTGTAGAAACTGAATATTCTGTGCGGAGTACCCTACTAAAAATTTCTTCTAAGGAGGATATCTCAGGGCTAGAAAGAATCTGAGATTTAGCTGTCTCAAACTCAGAAGGAAGACCAGCTAAGAAGCTCATAACCGCCATTTTCTCTCTCTGAGCTTTCTGATCTTTTATATCAGTACTGAATGGAAGTAGCATATTAAGCTCGTCATGAGTCTTCTTAAAATCCATAAAGTAGTCGGTAAGAGATCTGTCACCCTTTTCTGCACGATAAAAGGCTTGGCACACCTCATAGGTGCGTTTGATATTCCCCTTGCCAGAATATATAAACTCCAAATAATCCATCAATTCTTTTACAAATTCACAGTGATTTATCAAACCAATCACCTCACTATCAATGGAATTACGTATTTGTAAAAACAAACGAGCGTCATCTCTTAGCCATGAGGTTTTTGAACTATCAGTAGGTTGCTCATCAGTTACGTGAGTATCCATAGCAATACTTCGTAAATACAACTTAACAGTTTTACTCCAATCTAAATAATTAGATCTATTGAGTTTATGTTCCGTAATTTTTGATATCATAGGAATAACATTAGTCATAACAATAGAATCCTTTTCCTCCATATTATCAAATATCAAATAAATCACAACAAAGTCAAGGTACTTGAATAACCGAACCTGTCCCCAAAGTAGATCTCACAACGCTGACCAGGAACTCTGATGAACGGAAGGAGCTGGCCAACACAAGAACTTGAAACTGAGCTCCACACAACCAACCACCTAACAAGTTGGACAAAAGCTCCACACAAGAACTTGAAACTGAGCTCCAAACAACCAAAGCTGCCCGAACTGAAACTGCCCGAAATGGACAGCAACCCAACACCGAACAACGTCCAAAGGAATAGCTTGGACTGGACGAGATTCCGGCGATTAAACTCCGGCCGGAGGCTGAACGGAGAACGACGAGCAGAACTAGCCGGAAAAGAGGAGACGAGGAGACCCAAGCTGAGACGCGACTCAGCGACTGCAGAAATAGCCGGAAAACACGCAGCTCAGCAACTGCAGCTCGACGGCGGCAGAGATGGCCAGAGTGCGACGGTTCCTGGAACCCTAGCGAGCTGCGACGCAGCTTAGTGAAGAACCCCAGTGGCGGCGCAGCGACTGCAGCTCAGCTCGCGAAACCCTAGCGACAGCGCGGCGACTGTAGATGGGAAACGCTGAGAACTGAAGGCCAAGAAGACGGAAGAAAACGCCTGTAGACGAGTGGCTCTGATACCATGTAATTTATCTAGGTATTTCTTCATGTATTACTCATTGAATGATTGTACATATATATACAAAATACTAATACTATGAATGGAAAGGAATTAGGGCTAATCTAGGGCAATAATATTTACTAGACTATTCTAGGAAATAGTCTTTAACAGAAAGCAAATCCATTGCTTGTTCCTTGTCCATTTCTCTAAGAAAATTATTTTCATCTGTAATTGTACAGGCTTGTCTTCAAACCTTGCTAGAGCTGTTTCTTTTCTGTTTTTAAACATTGATTTGATTTTATGTTGTCTTTGTTTTACACTTCTTGTGACAGAATCTTAATTATCTCAACAAGGATCAGTGCATTCATCTGTTTGAAGAACTGGACAAATACAGGTGGAATTCTCTTTTCCATGCCCCCATGCAATGACTGAATGTTGTTTCTACTTAACCTGTAGTTTCTTTCTTGATTAGGGTAAACATAAATATTTCTAACCATATTTGTACATGTCTCCAATGTTGGAAAATGCATGCATTCACGATTCACTGAAAGATGACAACTCAACAACTTGTTCATTCAGCTATGTATAAAAATAAAAAACTCATTGAGAATGAGTGAAGCTAGAAGAGGGGCTTAATAATAGTGATTACAATGGTTGGTTGGATTCTTTTCTCTATTAGTTGTATCTGTGTTTGTAAGAGACATCTTCAAACAGATTTCAAGAAATAATAGGTGCACTAACAACATTAGCTTTCTTAATTTGTAATATATCAAAACTCCCTTCCTGGGTAGGCGGAATGTCTAGATGGAGAAGGCAGTACTTTCAATAAGTGGCTAACCTAAGCAAATATTCTGCTTGTTAAACAAGTAGAAATTCTGTTCTGCTCTGGTAGACAAATAATTATATTTTCGTTTGTCATTCAGTATTATTTTCTGGCATATATCTTATGGATGTTGAAGCATATTTTGTTTTCAATGTATTTAGGACATTACCAAAGATATCCAGAGATGATTTTGAATTAATATTTCATGAGTTGGATGACAGTCACGACTTCAAGGTAGACTTTTATGTCTTTGATTGATGCTGTTGAGACTTGTTTCCTTTGCCATCTTTTAGATTTCTGTACAAATGAATTCACATAGATCCAAACGAATATATATTTGCATTCTTAGTTATTTATTGTGGATTTTTTGTTATTTTCACCCACTTTCGGTTTTTTAGATCTCTCACAGCCCAGAAGGTAGCTAATAGAAGGGAAGAGGGGATAGTGAATTCGGTGGCCAAAGGTACTTGAACCATGGAATACAAGACCATCCCTTTGCCTTAGTTGCCCAAAAAATAAAGAGTTCCAATGGTTAATAACATAAATAAGCAGATGGCGTATATGGAAATAACAGAATCCAGAACAACCAAGGTTTTCCCTGCCTTGGCAGCAGCCAGTGCTCCTGCAGCTCTCCAGCCTACCTCCTCACAATTGCAAACCCCCTTGCGGCAGTATCCCTATTGATTCCTTCCCCTGCAAACCCTCCTGCAGCCCAGCCCCCACCCACAGGGCCAATCCTGATACTTTGGGAATGTCAACTTCAAATGTGGGGCCCTATATATATATGTTAAATAAAAATATTCAAAGTTACAAAAATAATAATTTAAAACTTTCAAATGTCTAAAATAATTTGCTCTTCTAGAATTTTTTGATAGATAGTTAGCAATTACACTATTACGATCACTCTTTTTTAGAACTTCTTTTTCAATAGATACCATGGCCAACCTATTCAGCCTTTCTTGTTATATTGTTGCTTGAACATATGATTTTATCAATTTTAACTTTGAGAAGCTCCTCTTGACAGGTGCAACTATAACTTGTATAGTCAACAATATTCTATAAACAATCCATATATTTGGACAATAACAGTCCTCATTGTTATATAGTCCAACACTTCTCTCCAGTTTTCTCTCTTTGTTGATTAGATCTTGCACAACTTTATCAATTGTTAAATTCTATTGTAACCTCCTTTCCAATTCAATCCATCTTCTCATGTTATGCATGTGTCCATTACTAGTTTCATGGCTGTTAAGCCTAAAACTAAGATACTCCGGTCGTTGATTCCTTCATTAGCTAATTGAATATTGTTTCCTTCTTGCTTAAACAACTTACAACAAAAGCAAAGTACTTTATCCAACGAAATTGAGTAGACCAACCATTTTCTATCACTCTTCTCACCATTTGCTAAATGCCGAATGTAATATGTAGAAGAGAAATGTCTATTTTTTGAATCTTTCGAAAAGTAAAACCATCCTCCTTAAGGGAACCTCTTTTCACTAACAAGTCTATCAAGTTTTGATCAACAGTTTCCAATTTCATAGATCACTAGTGTCGAAATGCAAAGGTACACATATTTCAATTTCCTCCAAATTTTCGTGCTCGTGATCGACTAAATTTTGATGTTCTCTATTCATATTATCTTCACTTTGAACCTTCTCATTTTCAAACTCTTCATAAACCAAATATTTAATTGGACTTTCTTTTTTATTATTAATATTACTACCAAGAAACTTGTTCGTAGCTCCTACTTGAAATTGAATAAACTCTTCAGTTTTTTTTTCCTCGTGTCCAGACAAATACTTTCTAGTAGACATATTAAAGCAATACACAACAAAATCAATACAAGATCAAACTTTAAATTAGTTGAGGAACAATGAAACCTAATCAGAGATTTCACTTAGATAGAAAATATTTGAACTACGAAATGATAATAACGCGAGTATATTAAGAAAATATTATCGTTAAAAAAAAGTAAAAAAATTATATAAATTTAATACATCTATTTCGGACACTGTGCAAAAAGTGACAAGAAAAATGTAGAAATAAAATACTTAGCATAGCCACTAGGTCATAAAATGAGACATGATGAGTAAATTAATGCATCAAATAAAAAAAAAATTGATTGTGGACTATTTTCATGAATTACTTTCTCCCTTCTACTTTCTTTATCATTATTCCACCCAAATACCAATTAAATGAAATGGAAAAAGAAAGGTAAAAAAATTTCTTGCACCAAATATATTTTTAATCAAATTCCAGTGAAGGGCGGAAGCCGGAAGGCTTCTAGCACTATAAGAATAAAATCACACAAATAATTTTTTTTAGTTAATAATGGCGGTGAGACTGGGTCCATCAGCTAAATTGAAAATATTGAATCTTCATCATTTTAATTCAAATGGAGATAATTTATTTCTTTTTGGGTTGAAAAAAATTATAGTGGGTGATTGGTGAGCGAACGCGAATTTTGAAGAGACTAAAGAGACATTTGGAAGATAAATGGTCGAGTTAGTTATAGAGAGAGAAAGTAATGGCTGTGATATATTTATGTGACAAATAAATGTATGTGATAAGTTTTATGCCATCTAATATCACATTTTAGGCCATTTATATGATTTTTTTTAAAGATTTTTGTATTTTCAAATTTTATTAGTTTCTTGTGTTTGCATATAATAATTATGTTTTAAAGAATTTCATAAATATAATTTTCGTTTTTCTTCGACCAGCCAGTTAACCTTACATAATTTGGGGCCTCACCAAAGCGGGGCCTTAGGCAATCACCTGCCACGCTTATAGTCAAGTTTGGCACTGCCCACCCATCTTTTCTTTTCCTTTTATTGTTCTTTAATTTTTATTTATTTTGATATTTTAATTGAGAATAAAGATATATTTTCTTTTTAACTAAAGAAATTGACTTTTTAATGGTAACATGGATGAATGCTGTCCACCGGGATTAGGGTGCTACAAATTGAAAGGTTGGGGACCAACTTGCTACAACACCCATAGGTTGGGGACATCTGCTACAATTTTTCCTTTAAACTAAAGCCTTGAAATTTTAGATTTTCATGGAAAATATGCATTTCCAACCACTGGCTTTGCAACGATACGGGAATTTCAGATGTTCGTCACCATCATTGATTGCATTTCTGAATTTTCATTGTTTGGATCTAATGAAACTATGAGCTTGTAACTTACTACCACAAGAACTTCGAAGAACAATGTGAACTATTTGCTCTAATCACATCTTTGCTCTTTGTACCTTTTTGTAAGTGTCAGTCATTTTATGGTAGGCATTCCTTGTTGATTATGTTGCTGAGAGTTTATTCTCTGCCCCTGAAAGTACTATCTAAGTCAAAGTTGTTTGGTTTTGAATTTGTCTATTCAAGTTTTGTAACTTTCTTTTGTGTTATATGATTTTAGCTTATATATGCATCAATACCTTCTGAATGTAAATATTATATGGTTTCTATATTTAAACATAATTATGGAAAATGGTTCTTTACTCTGGTGTAGTATATTGGTTTATTTTTGATAAATAAAATCTTTCATAGGAAGAAGTTGATGATTCTCTTTTCTAATGGTGTCTTAGCTAGTTGGCGATTTTTATTTACTTGCAGATTAATTTGGATGAATTTGCTGACCTTTGCAATGCCATTGCACTAAGGTTTCAAAAGGAGGATTCAGTAAGTCCACTTTCCATTGAACTGAGGATTTAATGACATCCTTGCAACTTCTTATAGTATTAAATAAAAATGAAGCTTTTGATCTGCATTCCAACACACCATGCTTTTTTTGCAGGTACCTGTTTTTGAAAGCCTTCTGTTTTACCATTCACCCGCATCTAAAAGGCTAAAAGACTTTGTTCGAAGTCCGAAATTTGGATACATAATAGTGTTCATCCTTGTCCTGAATTTTGTTGCAGTCATTATTGAAACAACGGTATGATTTTCAGTCAAGTGTTGTAAAATCAAAAGAAACCTAATTATATCTGGTTAGAATTAACAATTTCTTTAAGATAAACTCACTGAGGACATTTGTAAAGTTCAATGCACAAATCTAATATCACTTATAAATGTTGTGTATTTTTAGATCCTATTTATATCAGGGTTAACAGGACTTTAACTTGTGAATCTGACCAATCTTCTCTGGTATAATTCTTCATAAGATGTTGTCTCTCCCTATACTGTTCCTTTAACAACTTCACTCTCTCCTCGACAGCCAAACAGACACACAGTCCAAGAATAAATGAAGGAAAAGAAGATACATGTTGAATGCAAAGGAACTAGTCAAGAAACCATTTATTGAAGACGAAGTTTAAATAAAGAAATAAAATTGTTCTTCTCTTACTACTTAAACCTTTAGATGATGTGGTTTAACATAGCACTAGAATAGGCAAAGATCGTGAATAAAGTCTCACCTACCCATTTATGAAATTTTAGCTAGTGTCCCTGCTCAAGAGGGCGTGAAGACAAAATTTAAATAAATAAACTTTCCCCTTTGTATTAGCTTTTAGATGAGCTTGTTCAACATCATCTATTCACGTACACTGCCACTGGATATCTAATGATTAATTCCATTCAATGTGTTTTTCAGCTTGATATACAAAATAATTCTGCTCAAGAGGCTTGGCAGAAGGTGGAATTTGTGTTTGGTAAGATCTCTACGAATCTTGGATCTTATGAGGCTTCAAATTCATCATTGGATACTAGAGTATGATTGAACCTCAAATTATCCATGTAGATCAAGCAGCAGTAGTAAGAGTGGCAGAAATGTTTTCTATAGAAAACCGAGAATGGAAAGAAATTTGAAACTGGAAATATTGTAATTGATAGTTAATTGGAGATAGTGGTTTTAGAATAATTTGAAGGATGATTTATTTCTTAACTTAGCATATTGTTTTTCCTTTTTCTATTCATCCTGTATAGTATAAATAGGTTGTAATAGGGTTGTGATTATTATTAAGAAATACAGAAACAATTATTCTGATTTCAACTTCATGGTATTAGAGCCTTGGTGTTTCTAACCTAGCAAACAAATGGCGGAACTCCTTGCCAACAACAGTGAATCGACGACCTTTGAGACTTCTTAGTTTGAAGCAGAGGTCAATCCTTCAATTGGCTCCAATGGACCTGAAAATACCTCCTTCCAACTCACAGTAGATAAACTGAATGGAAGAAATTTTCGAGAATGGGCCAAATCCATAAAATTAGTGATCGATGGAAATGGGAAGCTGGGTTACCTTATTGGCGAAACAAAGAGGCCAATCGATGCTAATCTTTTACAAAAATGGAAGTCCGAAAACTCCATGGTGATAGCTTGGCTAGTGAATTCTATGAAGTCATCCATATGGAAGACTTATCTCTTCCTACAAACTGCAAAAGACGTTTGGATGCCGTGAAGGAAACTTACTCTGACTCTTAAAATTCATCCCATATCTTTGAAATTAAATCTCGGTTATAGCAGACAAGGCAGGGATTGAGAGATATTATAGAGTATTACATGGAGATGGTGGGTCTCTAGCAGGAATAGGGATGGCAAAAAAATCCGTTCAACCCGATACCCGTAGGATCCCGCCCCAAATGGGGCGGGAATTACCCGCCTAACCGGGTAAACGGGGCGGAGATGGGGTGAGGGTCATTACCCCAAAGCGGGTACGGGACGGGGATGGGGACGGGAAATATAGTTCCCGCCCCTCTACCCGCCCCATTTAAAGTTAATTTCAAATTTAAGTTTTTTATTGAATAAAAATAATGAATTTATCATCATTTTTAAAGAAAACATAAGTTATTTTTAACAAGTTAGTAAAAAAGTGATAATATTTACTAACTAAAGGCATAAATAAATAAAATAAATAAAAAATAAAAAGAAAAAATAAATGGGGAGATAAATGGGGCAGAGGCCCCGTCCCGCCCCGTCCTGCTTTAACCGGGTATGGGGATGGGGTAAAGTAACAAAAATACCCGACGGGACGGGGGTGGGAATGACCGACCAGTCCCATACCCTCCTCGTTGCCATCCCTAAGCAGGAACTTGACCTAAGCGTCGAGGAAGAATGAAAGTGTTTTGATGATAGTATCCTGTATAAGAAGAAGTAGGAAAATGAAAGGGTGTATGAGTTCCTTGCAAGGCTGAATCGCGAGTTAGACGATGTTAGAGAAAGGATCCTCGGTCGGCGACTACTAGCTCACACTCACTAGGTGTTCTCGGAGGTGCAGAGGAGGCTCGACGATAATTGATGTTCACGGAGAACTCTGGATCATTCGGCCTTGTCTGTGAGAGATAATAGGCCTCAATATTTTCAAATAAATGGGCTTGGGTTAGGAAGCTATGGACCAGGAACCAGATAATTGGATTAGATTTTGGATCTTCAATTGGAAATGGAGGATTAGGACTATCATCAAAAGGACCAACGACCGGATCAACCCAAAAACAATGGGGACGACCTTAATGTGAACATTGTCGTAAGCTGGGGCACAAAGAAGACACATGTTAGGAAATTTACGAGAAACCCACCGACAGGAAACTAAGATAAAACACTAGGAACAGAGGGTAACAAGCTGAGATAAAAAATAATTCAACTTCAAGCGGTGCATTCAACTCTAAACAGTTGGAACAACTTTATCAAATGTTCTCTAGTCTTTAGACATCTTGTCAACCTTCTCCCCAGAGGTCATTCTAGTTCATTAACCCACAAAGATAACTTTCTGAGAGCCTTAAACACCTCAAAATATAAAACCTCTTGGATTATTGATTCAGTGTGTTCGATCACATGACAGACTCAAATCATTTATTCTCTTCATACACAACCTGTGCCGGAAATATTAAGGTGAAAATCGCAGATGGCTCACTCTTGTTTGTTGATGGAAAAGGAAGTATTCGAATATCTGAATCCATAACACTAGAATCTGCCCTCCACATCCCAAATTTGCCCTTGTTATCTAATAGTCACCTAACAAAAAACTCCAATTGTTTTGCTAATTTTTTCCATCATTTTATATCTTTCATGACCTTTCATTAGGAAAGAGGATTGACAGTGCTAAAGATTGTGATGGATTGTATTACTTCGAGAAAGCTGATATGAGGAAACTAGATCAAATTACAAGTTGTAATTTTGCATCTGTTTCTAAGAATAGTGAAATTTTGTCATGTCACTATAGAATGGGTCATCCTGACTTTCATTACTTGAAACGTGAACTTCCATCCATTTTCTTGAATAAAACATAAATTGAGTTTCAATGTGAAAGTTGTGAACTAGCAAAACATCAGCGTACATCTTTTCCAAATTCTACATACAAACCATCCAAGCCATTCACCATGATTCACAATGATTTATGTGGACCTTCCTATAATCGTACTCACAAAAAATGGTTTGTCACATTTATCAACGATCACACTAAGTATGCTGGGTCTATCCTCTAAAGGAGAAAACTGAGGTTCGCTCAATATTTATAAATTTTCACTCTATGATTCAAACCCAATTTCAAACGTAACTTCAAATTATGTGCACTAATAATGGCACAGAATATTTTAATACCACTTTGCAAGACTACCTAAAAAAAGGTGATAGTCCAACAAAGTTCATGTGTCAACACTCCCCAGTAAAATGGACACATACTCGAAGTTGCTCGTGCCTTAATGTTTACTACAAACATGCCAAAAATATTTTAGGGAGATGTCGTTCTAACATCCACATATCTTATCAATCGAATGCTAAGTCGTAATCTCTCCTTTGACTCACATCTACAAAGATTACAAAAATACTTCCTACCTCTATAAGTACTACTTTTGTACACATTCACTCCCATCAGCAAAACAAACTAGAACCACGTGAAATCAAGTGTATGTTCATTGGGTATTCACCATTCAAAAGGCTACAAATGCTATGATCCTTCCCCAAAAAAAGGTATTTGTTAGCTTAGATGTCACCTTCTTCGAAACGATACCCTACTTCCAAAAAATTCCCTTTAGGGAGAGAATTTGAGTGGAGATTGATTCCTGGATCGAGAATTCTTATACTTTGATATTTCTCCTTTTGACCTAACATATACAGAACCTGTCACTCTACCTTCTAATGTGCCATATACAAAGAAAACTTGAATTCAGGGGGAGATGTTGGAAAACAACAGGACAATGAGATACTGGTTTACTCAAGGAAGCCTAAATCAAAGTATTAGGAAAATTTCACACTTGAGACACCAAAAGAGTTGGAACCGATGGTAGGATCTGATGAGAGCCCTTCCAACAAATCTAAATCTCCATATCTACCAATTGCTCTAAAAAAACAGACTCGATCATGTACGCTCCATTCTATTTCAAAATTCATATTTTATAATACTCTATCTACATGGTTTCATACTTTTACTGCTAACCTTGATAAGACAAAAATCTTAAGAAATATTTAGGAGGCCTTAGAATCACCCAAATGGAGAGATGCAGTAATAAAAGAAATGAGAGTCTTAAAGAAAAATGAAACTTGAGAATCTACTGAAAGGAAAGAGACCTGTAGGTTGCAAATGAGTCTTCAATGTGAAGTACAAGGCTAATGGGACAATAGAATGTTACAAAGATTGTCTAGTTGCGAAAGGGTATACACAAACATATGGTATTGTCTATACAGAAACATTCGCACCGGTGGCAAAACTAAATACATTTCAGGTTCTCTTGTCATTAGCAGTTAATCTAGATTGGCCCTTCAATAGCTAGATATTAAGAACACATTCCTAAATGAAGAACTAGAATAAGAAGTTTTCATGATAATGCCACCTGGCTTCAACAAAAAGAATGAAAAAGATCGAGTGTGCAAACTCGAGAAATCTTTATTTGGCCTCAAAAAGTCACTAAGAGCGTGGTTCGATAGATTTGCAAAAGTATTGAAAATTCAAGGATGTCGGTAAGGGCAGTTAAATCATATTGTTTTCTTCCAACAATCTAAAGATGGGACAAAGACAATCCTAATCGTATATGTTGATGATATAATCCTAACCGGGGACAACGTAGTTGAGATGGAAAGACTAAAGAGATCTTTAGCCACCGAAATTGAAGTAAAGGACCTAGGACAAATGCGGTATTTTTTGGGGATGGAAGTTGCAAGATCGAAAAAGGATATTATTGTTTCTCAATTGAAATACATTCTTGACCTTTTGATGAAATTGGCATGTTGGGATGAAAACCAGGCAACACCCCTATTGAAACAGGAAATATATCAAAGGTCATAGGAAATTCAATGGAAATTGATGGATACCAGAGACTAGTTGGCAAGTTAATCTATCTCTCACATACTAGACCTGACATTGCTTTTGCAGTCAGTGTGGTAAGTTAACATATGCACTCTCCTAAAGAGGCTCACTGGAAGTAGTATACAGAATCCTCGTATATCTAAAAGGCACCTCTGGAAAAGGATTATTCTTTGAAAAGAATAAAAAAACGGGAGTAGAGATATTCACGAATGCAGATTGGGTTGGATCAATAGAAGATAGATCTACTTGTAGCTATTGTATATTTGTATGGGGAAATTTGGTAACTTGGAGAAGCAAAAAACAAAATGTAGTGGCTAGAAGCGGCACCGAAGTTGAATTTAGAGTGGTTGCATAAGAGTTTTGTGAAGGATTATGGATAAAAAAACTCTCAGAAGAATTGGAAGTTCAAGTAGAGTTTCCAATCAAATTCTACTGTGATAACAAAGCAGCTATCAACATTTTTCTTAATCCAATGCAACATAATAGAAACGAACATGTAGAAGAGGGCCGACATTTTATCAAAGAAACGGTGGAAGATAGAACTTTTTATATGACATATGTCCCTACAAAGGAGCAAGCTGTAGATGTCTTCACCAAAGGATTGGCTAGACAAAACTTCGATGACTTCACTCGCAAGTTGAACATGATCGATATCTACAATTCAACTTAAGGGGGAGTGTAGAAAATCGAGAATGGAAAGAAATTTGATAATTGAAATATTGTAATTGATAGTTAATTGGAGATTGTGATTTTAGAATAATTTGTAGGATGATTTATTTCTTAACTTAGCATATGTTTTTCCTTTTTCTATTCATCTTGTACAATATAAATAGGTTGTAATAGGGTTGTGATTATTATCAAGAAATATAGAACAATTAGTCTGATTTCAACTTCATTTTCAATACTGTTTCACACTTTTTTTTTCTCGATTTGAATAATGAAGAAAATATGTTAGGTTTTTGTAGTGCTTAAATAGAAATCATAATTAGCCCCTGTTTGAGCCATATTATTTTTCTCATTCTCATTCTTCTACTCATTTTCAACCACACATTTTTCAATAAAATAATATTTTACATCGCATCTATAAATTTTCTTTCATTTTCAATCATATATTCTCTATCACATCAATATTAAAAATGAAAAATGCATTCTTGCTCCCAAAATGTGCACCAAACAGGGGCCTAGTTTTTGTATCTGGATGAGTTCCATCCGAAGTCAGTTGATCAAAAAACTTCATTTCTGTTAAACTAATATCGTATGCGAAAACACTTACAATATGGAACAACTGTAATTTTAGCTTGTATTGGGAGTCAATAAATTACATTTTCTTCACAGGATGGCTATACGTAGTGGAGATGGCTTTCAAGGTCTATGCTTATGGATTTGAGAACTATTGGAGAGATGGTCAAAATCGCTTCGACTTTATAATCACCTGGATAATAGGTAAGTGCCATCAATAGTTAAATTCCAATTCTCTTATCTGTAGTCTGCCTTACAACTATAATTTAATATGTAATAGCTTATTGAAATGCCTGACCGTACTGATTTAGTATTTTATTGTTGTTTCTAAGTCATATATATCTTGCTTTTGAAAAAAAAAAAAAAAGTCATATAGGCGTTATGTTGGGGGAAGTTCTCCATTTTAATCAACTGTGAATCACTAAGGTATATGTCCAAAACTAAAAGACTCTATCCTCCATTGGATATCTGTTTTCTTCAACTAAGTTGACCAACCATTGGAGGAAAAAATTGCTACTACAGTGTCAGTTATTTTCTGATTATATTGGAATTCTTTGATGAAAGTTTTATGGAAGATTATAATGAGGCAACAGTAAAAAGGCAAGAAACCACCACAATGCTTGCAGGATAAAAAACATAAATTAGGAAAGTTGATATTTGTAAGGAAGAATACATGGTGTTAACCATCATATCTAAAAGTTTGAGCTATTAGAGATGAGTCACATATATTTAATTAAATCTCATTTTCAACACCCCTTCTAACACGTGTAAGCCAGGTTCATTTTTCCCATCAAAGTCTAACACGTGACAAGTTTTAATGTATGAGTGGCAATGAGACTTGAAGCTACGTCTTTTTTGTTCGGCTCTGATACTACATTAATTGTTGAACCACTTGATGTAAAAGATTAAGTTATTAGATAGGGCCACATATTTAATTTAAATGTTGTGTTCAACATGCCCCTTTACATGTAGGAGGGAGTTTATTTTTTTCCCATCAAAGCAAGCCTGATCATGCGTAATTTCATGAATGGGTGGTAGCGAGATTTGAACTCAAAATCTTTAATATGTTGAACTGATCTAAAAGCTCAAGCTGTTATATATGCCACATATACATCATTTATATATTTCTTCAATTTGTAACAATTGTGTTTGACAATATACTTGGCATATCAAAATGCCTTGGTCATACAATGTTATAATTAATTTCTTCAATTTGTGTACTTCTATCAGTTTAAGCCCAGGAGTTCATATGTAAATTAAAAGACCGTTAAAAGCTTTGTGATTCTTTTATCAACAGATTATTCATCAGATTCCACCTGATGGTTGGAACTAATTATTGGATCTGTCCACACAGATTTTTTCTTTCCTTCTTCCCCTTATTCAACAAAATGAGGGTAGAATTACTGGCAGGAACCAGTTAACCTCTATCTAGGAATTTAGAGAAGTTCTCCACATTCAGATTGATACATTATTCAATTAATTGATTAACATTACGATGTCATTTTTCGGATCTTTCTTTACAGAATGCACCTTTTCCTTTCTTCCAGTGTTTAAAAATCAAAGACTTCTTTCTTTCTCTTTTCCTTTATATGGAATGGCCTGGTTGAGTTTATGATTTGGTTTGTTTATTGTTCCTTTTTTTTTTCGCAGTTATCGGAGAAACAGCAACTTTCGTGTCTCCGCATGGCCTGACTTTTCTTTCCAATGGTGAATGGTGAGGATAAGCTTGTGCATGTGATTAGAACTTTCATATTGCCAATGTTTTTCTACTCTCCTCCGTGGAAAAAGAATATAAAGAAAATATATTTATTCAAGTTGATAATCCGGATTAACACAGATTTGCCAATCTTTAGCATTGTATATCTTTCTTGTTTCTTTTTTCTTCTATAATTTCCTAACGAATCAAAAAATATCGTAAAAAGTTCTTCAGTGCTTTTTTTTCCCCTTCTGTTTTACTAAGATTGTATCGTGAATTTACTTGTCATTGGAGGTTATGTTACATCACTGTGAAAGGTAACAAGCCACTTTTGTCTGCAGGATTCGGTATCTTCTTATAGCAAGAATGTTAAGATTGATTAGGCTATTGTTGCATGTTCAGCGTTACCGGGCCTTTGTTGCAACATTTTTTACTCTAATACCAAGTCTAATGCCATATCTGGGGATCATATTCTGTGTCATGTGCATTTATTGCTCTCTTGGTGTACAGGTACCTGATTGCTTATATTGTATTTTGAATCTTTTTTTAAGTTCCACTTTAGATAGATGTTACTTGAGGTACTCTTCACAACCTCAATAAATGTCCTTGATTTCACTTCCACGCAGTAGACAGATTTTGTCAATCTGCAAATTGTTGCTACTTAATAAGACATGACGTGCTCATAAAAACTTGAATATTTTTTTATTTTTCATTTTCTTGATTTCTTAAAGTTCGAGAAGTGTTTCTTTTATTCTTCAATTTGCAGATCTTTGGGGGGATTGTCAATACTGGAAATCCAAATCTTGAAGGCACCGATCTCAATGACAACGAGTATCCTTCGTCATAAATGAAGCTCTGTTAGATTTTATATCAAACTTTTACTGATTTATAATCATATTCCAATTCATCTCAAGGTTATGCCTATCTCAATTTGACTAGTATACATGTATAATCTTTTTGAGCATCTACATTTTTACCACTACAAAATTTCAACCAATAACAAAGAGCAAATAGAAACTAACACAATCATAACAAATTTTGGATTGTACTACTCAAATATATCCATCATTACATCTACCTGTACAAATTGCTGTGAAAATCACTTATTGTTTCTTGTTGAGAGGCTATTTATCCATTGGTTATAAATTTCCTGGCTCTTTTTTCTTGACAAATTTAAGCTACTTACTCTTCAACTTCAATGACTACCCAAATGGGATGGTAACACTTTTCAATCTACTAGTAATGGGGAACTGGCAAGTGTGGATGCAGGTATTGCACATAAATCATGATTTTCTGCATCTTCCGTCCATCACAGCAATGATTAAGTTTTATTGGTCACTGTTTTCTTTTCAGTATTTTTCATTTGAGTGGAAATGCAGAATCAAGCTTCTTTTCTATTGGGTACTGCAATTATTATGGGCTTACAATTTTTTGTTATGAACAAATAATGTAGTGCGTCTTTGGGGAAGACCTGGCTGTTATCTAGCAGTGAGGTTAATGAACTTGGGTCATATCCAGGGATAGGCCAATTTAGGATATGTTTGGCTTGCGTTTATAAATACTCAAGCCACTTTTTATCTACACATTTCGTGTGACCCACATGAACTACCCACTTATCCACTACTCATTTCTATATATTTTTATTTTAAACAGTTTATAAACACTTCCCAAACATGCTCTTAGTACCAACTGAATATTATTACTTGCGCAAAATAATTAAAATTCATGAGATCAATATTGGTCAGCTAATGGACCAAGCTTTATAAACGTCTCAGATGCTTAGAAGACCAATGAGATAAATACATGATAAAGAATACGTGTATATTCTAAATAATTCCCTTTTCACTTCACCTTATGTACTGTACATCATGCTAGATAACCAATGGTTTCTTAAATTTGAGCATTTCAGCCCTCAAATAACCAGCAGTCTTACAGGAATTGTAAACCTATATTAAGGAAAAACAGGATGTTCAGAAAGGAAGAATAGTAACAATTCTAATCTAGGCTCTATGCTGAACATATATCAACCTACAGATATTATTTATGAATAGAGATGCACGTGCTACTATATTAGAAGATAATTTTATACCTTTTTTCTTCTCCATTTTTATTGTACATTTCACATTGTCTCTCTTTTGAATTGGATGATATTTCCAGGAGCATATGTTTAATTTGGAATAAATTTTATTTATATACATGTGTATATGCCTAAACCATCGAGAGTTCATATCCTCTTTTTACTTGGCATTGCACCTGAATATTATACATAATGTTCCTGTTAATGGACATCTACAATTTACAGTATAGCAGCAGTAATGTCTTATTCTGTCATTTTGGAATGCTTGTTCCATTATGTGAATGTAACTGTTAGGAATATTGGGCCTAACTCCACCTAATAAAACCGGCTTATTAGGTAAGGATTGCCCTCACCTTATTAAGTGGATCATTTATATTTTCCCAAATAATATGAGATTTTAATAAAAGTCGATATGATTAAATGATGAATTAGAAAAGTAGGTCAGTCGATATGATTAAATGATGAAATAGAAAGTAGGTCAATGGCCAAGTTAATTTTTATTTGTTAGTGNTAATAAAACCGGCTTATTAGGGAAGGATTGCTCTCGTCTTATTAAGTGGATCATTTATATTTTTCCAAGCAATGTGAGATTCTAATAGTAACAAATGATGGTTGAAATTTCAGAGCTACAAGGATTTGACTGGAACTGCATGGTCTTATGCATATTTCATCAGCTTCTATCTTATTACAATCGTACTACTACTGAATTTGGTAAGTTGTAGCTAGTTTCTAGAGTCCTTTTCTATGTCCTCTGTCAATTGAAATTCTTAGTATCACTGACAAGTCTGTGTGCTTGTGTTTCTTATATTAAAACTCAAACAAATTCTAAAGAACCTGTATCTATGTTTGGAATAGCACAGATATATATATCTTGAAACAATTTGGGAAGAGCTCTTCACACTGCATATATAATCTTGAACTTTTTGGATTACACCTATATATACTTTTATGCATCAATTTGTTCTCAATTGCACACTCCTGTAAATGATGTGGACTTCAGCTAATGTGATTATATAACTGGGTGGAAATAGAGTAAAAAAGACCAATGATTATAAGCATCATTCCCGGATTGTAACTTGGATTAAACAAATTACAGGACTAGCAAAGAAGTTCGAGATTCATTTTACAGCTACCGACAAGGATTTTGTTATTTAGTCATGTACACCAGTTTCAAATATTCAAGCATCTTTGTCTAAGCTTAAAACTAAGTAAAACTTTTAAGTAAGTAATTTTTGTTTTCAAACACATTTGTGCAGGGTATTCTTTTCTTACTTGAGTAAAAAAATTAATTTTTTTGACAATAATGTGTGGGTTACTTTCAAAATAAGCTACTAGCTTATTTCTAACTTTGACCAATAAAAATATATTTATTCCTTTTAATCTTAGCCGAACACAAACTTAACCGAGTTAAAAGTATAAAAATGATTTTTCTTTAGTTTAGAAAGATTAACCACGTAAATAGATAGAATATTCATTTTTGACATCTCTGCAAAATAAAATGTTCAATAATGAAAACAATGAGAAGGGGAAATTGTTTCTTTATATCTTTTTGAAGGAATCAGTTCACTCAAATTTTCCCCCTCATAGAAAAGAAGGAACAGGTAGAGGAGATTTTCTTCTTCCGTTATCTCAAGTGGTTATCGTAACTCAGTTGAGATTTCCTTGTCAGAATGTGGACACAAATAGTAAATCTAAAATCAAGAGACTTAAACTGAGATACATGAGATTCAAACTCACTACCATTTCTTTATTATCTTGAAGTGCTTTGTTTGTCATCCCGTTTGGGAGTTTTGTTATTGAAATTCATTCTATCCATCTTGTTTTACTGAATTCCATTCTGTCAATATTGTAAAAAAACCTTATAATCTTTTCGAAATATCATTTCAGGTTGTGGCTTTTGTATTGGAGGCATTTTTTGCTGAAATGGATCTCGAAACTTCTGAGAAATGTGAAGATGCGATCGGCAAGGTTAGTAAAAGAACTTTAGCAAGTTTGTATTGTGATCAAAGACACAAGTAATAGTTTAGATTAAAGATTTCCCGGAAGTGGGAAAAATGGAAGGGCTCTATGATATAGCTTTCATAACCTTGATTCCAATCCTCAACCCATATCAGACATGATGAGGCATGTCCAAAAATATAAGTCGAAAGGATAAAACACTATAGAAACAATTTAATGGGCCTCAACTGGATAAAGAAATTGTACTCTTAAACTGAGTGGACTACTTATCCTGATACAGGCCAAACTAACTCAGCCAAACAGCTCCATGGACTCTGAAATATCAAAGCTTAGTAAAAACTTTGTACTTTGATTGAAAGGGGGCACTACTGCAAGTCTATATGTTAAAATTAAATCATATCCCTTTATCATCTCAAAAGAAAATTCACCCTAACTGTTCACCTCTTCAAGATTCTTGTCAAGACTCAGACATAATATTCTGCGCGTGTACTTACATTTGGTAAAGTAACGGTTGGCACAGTTGATTTATCATCATCAAGTTCCCCATGGAAAAGAACGACTCCTGTTTCCAGCAATGTTTTATGTCTGTAAAATGTCATGTCATGCAATCATATTCATTTTTGATGATTTTCCACATAGTGTTAGCATCCCTATTTTGAATTATGGGGTTGGTGGAGTAAACAAACTTTTGAACTTGATTGAGCTTTGGGTTGCTGTTACTTGGACATAAATACATTAATGTACGTGGGCTTGTTGTCATATTTCATGGATTCGTATATATGATTTACCTTACAGCCATTTGTTCATGCTTTTGTATTGATATGTATGCACCACTAAATAAACCTGTATTCCTTCACAATCCAGGATGAAGGTCAAAAGGAGCAACGACGACGTAACGTGGGGTATGTGTAACTGACTTGATACTTCTCGGAAACTTTCCCAATACGAATTTAGAATGAAGCTTGATCTGAATCAACATTTTCATTTTTTTCCCTCAAATTTTGCAGCACGAAGACGAGGAGTCAGAGAGTTGATATGCTTCTCCATCATATGTTGAGTGCTGAGCTGGGGAAGACAGAGTGCTCCACCCCGTAAACTTGGTACATTTCTTACCCTTGCTAGTAATTTCTTGAAAGCTCTTCACTTTTGCTTTATTTTTACTGTCAGAATTTCTTGGGGAATTCGTTAACATCTTCAGATTCTTCACAGCCTTTTCTTGACCCTAAGCAATATTTATCACCACATGTTCTTGGACACAGCTGAATTTGAGGACATATTGGAACTATTTTTCTTCATGTCATCTTTTTCTATTTAGACCCAGTGGTTTGGGAACAGAAATGATGTAAGAATTACTCGCATGCTAGGACAAGCAGTTGACATTTGTTATGAACTATTTTTTTATTTGATACGAAGTACAAACTTGTATTGGCATATGTCAATTGTTATGCCAATTGTTGCACCGAATAACTACGTACAAGGTGTAACAATTGGCATATATATATATATATATATGTTAAGTTGGCAACTGAATAATTTATCACTATTGGCTCTTATTGATGCTTTTGTTTTGAAATTATAATAGGTTCCTCCAACAAGAAAAGGGGAAAAATTAAGCATTCTGGAGATGATTTAGCAGTTTCAGAGATTTCCATCGTTGTTGCTTTTGCATTACAGAAGTTGGTTCCACTACATTTTCTGGACTAATACATATGTTTTCTACCAGCATTCTTTTCTTTATATCCTTCTGAATTGTTGAAGAGAACGTCCCCCCCTACTCCAACCCCTATTCTTCCACTCGGAACTATTAATTTCAACTGATTCGTTTGATGGGCTCAACAATTTTTTTTGGGTGGTATTTTGCCGTAACTTTGTTTCTTATGGTAGTGGTGGTTGGAAAATGTGAAGAAATCCAGTCTTGTGATTGCAATACACTTTCAGTGCATTTAAGATTGAATTCAAAATCATAATTGTTGGACAGTGGCCTTTAAAGAGGATTACATGTTACAAATCTCCAGTCTATTTGATGTTTAATCTTGATAAATAGAACTTCCCAAAGTATAGCGTCTCCGGAATCATTTCATATATAACTTAACTGCGATAAAACAGTTGTGATCGGCTACTTACAGAAGTCCACTGAACAAATGGAGCTGGAACATAGGCTGTCTCTGATACCGAGTCGCTGGAGGTGACTTAGCAATATATTTGATCATTAAAAAGGTTTACTTTCTCAACCATATTCATGTGCAGAAATGCGGGTGTAAAAGTGAGTTGGGCTGTCCAAGTTTGGGATGACCAGACGCATGTAAAATATTATATTTTGGATTGAACAAGATCAAAGAAGAGACGTGTTTCTGCAAACTCAGTAGTATGCTATGAATGTGACCAAATCATGTCTTCACACTTCAGTTCAAAAACACCATTTATAGGGCTATTACAAAAGAAGGGAATTCCAAAGTTCATTCATTGGAAGCCTAAACCAGGATTTTGGCAATTTATTTTGCAGTTTCATATTTATTTAAATAAATAAAACACCAATCGTTTTTCAATTAAAAAGAATCAATCTATTCGCAAATGAGTATCAACGACTGAATCTTTACCTATCGTCTACATTCCTGATACCATGTGTTGGTATATTATATTTAAAAAGTTAGTGAAAAAACATGTTAATATCCTTCGGCGTTGAGTTGTCCACAATTCAATATACCAAACATGTTGTTAGTGCATTTCCGTATGGGCTTGTGAAGTTATATAAACAATCAAACAAGACGAATATTGTTAAGATAAAAACAAAAACAGAGTTCACTTCCATGCATTCAGGAATAAGATTCAAAACTTGTCCCAGAAAATGAAAAAAGTATTATAGGATTAATTTAGAAATGCAAGGCAGAGAACCATATCCGGGAGGAAGATTTGTCCTCAGCCCTATACTATACTAACATATTTACACATTTAGGATCTCAAAAATAGTCTTTTTATACCAAAATGCTAATAAAAAGCCATCAAATGACATAAACAAAGGCGTTGATAAGTCAATTTACCATCTTCCTCTTCAAACGCAGAAACCATCATCACGAACAGCGAAACTTCTCACAGTCATCGGCGCCAATCTTTGTGAAGTTTGAAATGAGACCAGTTATCATTCTCCTTATATCACCTGCAAACTTTGACGATGTGCTCTTTTTGCTACAATCCTGGATCTTTCCCTTGACCAATGAACCAACTACTGCACCCTCCGTGTATGCTCTACATGCCGAAAGAATATCATGTGCATGCGAACAAAAATGACCTATCACGAAATCCTCGAAGTGCTGCAACCGTATAATCATTCGAAAAATAAGACCTCAAAAATAAAAATCTTGTCATAGTATGGGAAATATATTGTTTGCATATACGCACAACAGCAATGGCAAACAATCAAGATTCAAATTCGCACATTAGCAACTCGGAAGAAGTGTTGGGTATGATTGCCCAGGATAATGAAAAATAGCAAAACTTGGACAAATATTTTACTCAAGAAATAATGCGGCTTTACTATAAAATAGGAACAGTTGATTACAAGATTAGTTTCAAATATGAGTTAGAAAGTATCTCAAACTCTCTATTTCTCTCAATAACAAACTCTACCTTTCTCAAATTCTCACTTAGAGCTAACTTGTTTTTGGCACCCACTCATTGAACACACATATATGATAAACATATCCTACGGGCCTATTTATTGATTTTGCAAGGCGGTTTATTATTTGACAAATACAAATTGAATTCCTCTTTTAGAAGTTTAAAAAATCAAACATAAACTTGATCAACCAATAAGCTTTATTTCCTTGCTTGACTTGGTAGATTTACTTGTTTAGCAAAAAACAAATTGATAACTACAACTTATCTTTTAAGGAGGTAATATTCAACTTTGCTTCAACCCCTATCATCTTCCAACCTTATCTCTAAGAAGTAAAATCAAATTTGTCCCCACCTCTAACAATCTCCCACTTGGAGACAAATATCAAGCCGCAGTGAAACTTTGCCTTCATCCTCAAGTGCTAAGACCAATCGAAGTTGAGCATGACTTCAATTTTTCGATAGTAACTACCTTTGTTAACATATCAACAGGTTTTTCAGTAGTGTAGATCTTCTCCAAACTGATTTTACCATCTTCTAAGAGTGAACAAACAAAATGGTATTTCATATCAATATGTTTCGTTCTAGAGTGAAATGCAGAACTCTTTGAGAGATGTACAGTACTTTGACTATCACTATACAACTTGCAGTCATCATGATTCCTGCCCAATTCACTCAAGAAATTTTGAAACCATACCATTTCCTTGCAAGTTTCTGTCATTGATACATACTCTGCTTCCGTAGTAGAAATGGTTATAATCTTTTCTGAGAGACCACCTAACTGCAGCACTTCCAAGAGTAAACACATATCCAGTTGTGCTGTCAATTCCTCCTGCAAAATCAACATACCAATGCAAGCTTACCTTTAAGCCACCACAACACAGAGCCATATGCCAAGTACTTTTGAGTTATCGCAATATCGACTTGACAGCTTCCCAATGCTCCTCGTCAAGATCATTTATGAATCTACTTAGGGATGGCAAAGAAGCGGGTATGGGGCGGGTCGGCCATACCCACCCTCGTCCCGTCTGAGTATTTTTTTTTACCTTGTCTCATCCCCGTACCCAGTTAAAGTGGACGGTGTGGGATCAGGGTGGGACGAGGCAGATCCCATGTCCCATTTATCGCCCCATTTATTTTTTCTTTTTATTTATTTTTATTTTTTTGCTTTTAAATTTTTATGTCTTTAATTAGTAACTATTATTACTTTTTTACCAATTTGTTAAAAAAAAGTAATGTTCTCTTTAAAAATGATGATAAATCTATTATGTTTGCTTGATAAAAAACTTAAATTTGAAATTAACTTTAAATGGGACGGAGACTATGTTTCTCATACCCGTCATGTACCCACTTCAGGGCAATGACCCTCGTCCCGTCCCCATCTCGTTTATCCGATTAGGCGGGTAATCCTCGCCCCATTCGGGAAGGAGTTCCACGGGTATCGAGTTGAACGAGATTTTTTGTCATCCCTAAATCTACTAACAACTCCCATTGCATGAGCAATATCTGGTCTTGTACAGACCATAGCATACATTAAACTACTAACGGCTAAGGCATAAGGGACCTTAGCCATGTACTCTTTCTCCTCATGTGTTATTGCTCACTGTTCCTTTGTCAATCTGAAGTGACCTGCTATTGGGGTGCTAACAAGCTTAGTAATCTCCATGTGGAATCTCTTGAGGACTTTACCAACATATTCTGCTAGTGATAACTTTAATCTCTTGTTCTCCATGTCTCTACTAATTTGCATTTCAAGAATTTGTTTTGCATCACCCAAATCCTTCATTGCGAATTCTTTAGACAACTGCTCCTTGAGCTTAATAATTTCATCCATTCTTAAACATGCAACAAGCATATCATCTACGTACAAGAGAAGTATCAAATACGAAGTATAAAGTTTTTGTAATAACAAAAATGATCGCCATGGTACCTATGGAAGTCTGCACTTCTCATGAAGCTATCAAATTTCTTATACCACTGTTTGGGCGCTTATTTTAGCCCATACAAACTCTTCTTGAGTTTACACATCATACTCTCCTTTCTTGTAACCAAATAGACCTATGTTGAAGCATATAAATATTCTCCTTCAAATCACCATGAAGGAATGCAAATTTAACATCTAATTGCTCTAAATGCAAATCCTCAACCGCCATAATGCTAAGCACAGTTCTGATAGTAGAAATTTTAACAAGAGAGAAAATCTTAGTCTAATCGATACCTGCCTTCTATTGGAAACTTTTTACAACCAACCTGGCCTTGTGTCGTTTGGTGCCATCAGGTTCCCACTTATTGTGTAAAACAGATTTTCCTTTGGGCAATAGAACTAGTTCCCACGTCCGATTCGTCAAGAGAGATTCCATCTCATCAATCATTGCCAGCTCCCACTTTTCCTTCATCTCAACTTGTAATGCTTCCTCATAACACTCAGGTTCACCATTATTAGTTATCAACAAATAATGCAAGGAAGGCGAATAGCGAACTACAGGCCTAATAGTTCTTGATGACTCCTTACAGGAACTGGGGTTGGCATCCTATAGGTGATGTCAACTAGACATTCGTATTTTGGGGTTTTAACACATCTTTACTAAAAATTTCCTCAACCTCTAGTGTCTTAAGTTCCTCAATCCTATCATCATTCAGTGTCTCAAGTNCTCAATCCTATCATCATGAAGTCTACCCTTGTACATGACGGACTCATTGAACACAACATCCATGCTCCTAGTTATTTTTGATTTTCATAATCCCAAAATCGATAACCATAATTATTGATGTCATAACCAATAAAGATGCATTTACGAGACTTAGGATCGAGCTTATTCCTATTCTCAGGCTCAATGTGAACATAAGATATGCAACCAAACATTCTTAAATGCGTTCACCTCTTTTCCATGCCACGCCTCATGTGGGATTCCGCAATTCAAGGAAACTGAAGGACCTCTATTGATCGTGTAAGCATTTGTGCTTATTGCATCTGCCCAAAACTGCTTTGGTAACAGATGCAGCAAGAGTTAGCCTTATCATACCCAAGGCTTTACGGTTGAGTAACTCCTACTCTTCCTTTCTCATATCCAATAGCTTCTTTGACGCTCCTGTGAGAGAAAGGTAAAGATCCTTCTAGTATAGATAATCTTCTATTTGCATCTTCCACAATCTGAAGTTCGATCAATTGAATTTTTTGATCTTAACTTTTTCGTCTTCTGCCATCGTTGATTTATTGCAACTCAGCTACTATTGAACACAACTACAGTTGATAGGCTCATAGGCTCCACCAATTTTGCTATAACCTGGGGATGATTGCCCAGGATAATGAAAATAGCAAAACTTAGACAAAGATTTTATTCAAGAAATAATGCGGCTTTACTATAAAATAGGAACAGAGGATTACAAGATGAGTTTTAAATAGAAGTTACAAAGTATATCAAACTCTCTATTTCTCTTAATAACAAACTTTCACCTTTATCAAATCCTCACTTGGTGTTCAATTCTTTTGGGCACTCACTCATTGAACGTATATATATGATCTATTTATAGATTTTGTAAAGCGGTTTATCATTTGACAAATTTAGAGGATGTTTGGTGGGGATTAAAATTAGATTTTTAGTAAATTGTCATAAAAGTTTTTGAAATGTATAGTTGAACAGTTGTGAGACCCATGAAATATGTGGTTAATATTGATTGTTTTACTTTGACTTGAATTAAAATATGACGGACCAAACATGAGCTTAACTTGAATTCCTCTAGAAGTTGAAAAATCAAACATGAACTTGATCAACCAATAAGCTTTCTTTTCTTGCCAAAACTCATCTAGCGTGTTTTAGTTGCAATGAATATAGGGATCCAATAAATCTAGCGATGGAGAATTAGAAAGGATATTATTATATTTAGTTCACAGTTTTAATGCGTATTATAGGAAATATTGTTAAGGTTTGATTTATTACATTTTATAGTGTTTTCTTAATTAGCTTATGTTTCAAAAACTCATTTTTTTTTCAAAACTTATTTTCAACCGCATTCTCATGTAAAATAATTTTACTTGCAAACCCAAAATTTTTCCTTATTTTTTAACCACACATTCTCCAATAAGATACTATTCTAAAATGCGTTTTGGCCAAAAAAAAATGGGGGCTCAAACATGGGCTTAGAATAGGGGGTCTTTTGAAACCTTAATAATATTTCCTAAAATACCCATTAAAACTGGAAACTAAATAATAAAATATAATAATATCCCTTCTTATTCTCCATAGTCTAGCAATGATCCAAACGGAACGGTAAAAAAGTATTCATGTAGCCAATATCAAATTTATTGGAAGCAAGGTTTCATGGCCAAACATACTTTCCAAATCCTTAATTTTGACTTCAGAAATATTCTTCTAATATTCAGGTAATATAACCTGATGATCAGATTTGAGGACATTCTGAGGTTTTGCTAAAATCTTAGAAGGGAGATCAACCAAGCACCTACTAATGGGTTAAGATTCAAGTGAACTTTCAGGACTAATGATGGTAGCAGTCAGTTTAAATAACAGGTGCCTAATACATTCAACAGACAGCACCCAGAGGATAACATATAGGAGAAGAATGGCTATGTACTATGAGCCTGCACTACTGCACGGGTATCCTAGTAGAGAATAAATAATATTTGAGAGGGGGAACAAAGAGACGCAATTCAAAATATAAATATTTTCATTAAGCATTAAACATATCTACTAATTCACAATGTTAAACCACCTCATCTAAATGTTTAAGCCGTTAGAATGGGGGACATATTTATTCATTTAAAATTTGCCTTCAACACACTCTAACGCGCAAGCCAACTCATTTTTTATCAAATATTTGACATGTGCACAATTATCTTTAATGGAAGGTGGTGAAACCGAAAAAGCAGTAATTGCAAACTTCGAGGTGGTGAAACTGAAATGCACTGATTCAAATGTAGAAAACTTCTTCGTAAGAGAAATGAAGCCAAAAGTTCAATGAAGGCAGTTTAATTGTCAATGGCGGTGTCCTATGAAAAGCATTTGCTCCAAAGTTCGCCATTATATGAAACAAAAAAAACATCTCCTCATTCAAAGAAGCCATGCTTAACTAGAATGAGAATGTTGTCGACAAGTAAAGGAGTCGAATCATACCTTTGGAGGCCTCCTAAGAGTGTACACCATTGTCTTCAAGGATAGGATAAATACATCCTCATTGTATGAACTAGCTTCCCTCTCCCCCTCCGCCCCAACATATCGAGATTCATACCCAGGCTCATTGAAAAAGGGATTTGCATTCAAAATGAGAGCTTGAATAGACACCAAGACCTGCAGCATTGTTGATGACTTTGGCACCCACTTCTCATTTCCTTTACCAGTCCAAGTGTTAAGAAGGCTGAGACAGACTTTTCCACAGTCGTACAAGTTTGGGTTCAATCGCAAGCCACCAGAATAGTAGTAAACCATCTATCAAGGATCATTTCAAAAATCAGGGGACAAGAAAGGAGTTTCAATTATCAATGAAGTAAAAAGTAGCATTTAAGACAAAGCTGCCCTCTTGAAATACATACTGGTGGTATGTCTGGATAGGTAGGAGGGAAGAGAACATCGAAGACAAATAGACCATCATGGTAGGGAGTGCCCTGTGGTCCTACAATAACAGCCCTCAAAAGATCCATCCTTGATTCATAAACTCTTACGTAAATCATATCTGTGGAGGGGGAGGGGGTTACATGTAGTTCAGTGTAATCCTCAAAGATGCAACCAGAGTTTATCAACAAAGAGATCAACATAGATATATGATTCACTCATATTTTATAAACTGAGATGCATCTTCTGTACAAGTATCAGACAAGACAAAAGAAAACAATCTACATAAACACTGGTGGGTATTATGACGTGTCAAATCATAAAGAGAAAACAGTAGAAGTTAGTCAAGATCAAATAATATCATCCAGTAATTTTCTTACGAACTAAATGCCTAGCCTTTTAGGTTCCAGATCAATTTCAGCAGAACCTATCAAGAATAAGTAGCCTGGATTGTTGATTTAACAGTCTCTCTTCAATTTAAAAATGCTGCAACAACATTGTCAAGATTTGCCATTTTGCCTAGTGTTGTTTCCATGAAAAAGTCAAAAGTGACAGGCTAATGTTATCATCAACTAAAAATTTCAGCCTACTATTGGAGAAAGACCTCCTAAGGATAAGAGACATGGGGATAAAGAGAGAGCCACAAAATTTGATTCAATCAAAGATTTCAAATGAAGTGCACCACAGTTGCAGTATGACAATTACAAAAGTAATGCTTTTCAATATCTAATTATTAATTAAATGATGTAACACTTCCACTATGACTATTTAACAAGTTTGCTTTCTATCTAACTAATTATCCTTCTACTCAAATATCTCATATTAAATTACAGAACAAATTTAATGCACAAATTATATGGTTCATCATAAATGAAGTACTATAGAAAGTACAGATGAAAAGAGTTAAAAATACGAGCTTGCTAAGTTTTACTTATAAATTTATTCTTCCACTTCCACATTAGCCCGATGACTGCAAAAAAACTGTCATAGCTATCCAAGATTATAGGGCCCAAACATTTTTGCCATAAACAAAGATTCTAGTCCCGATTCTGTTGTCAAGCTTCAAGAGTCGATAAAAATGAAATATTGAGTGAAGATCAGAGTGAGCACAGACCTTTCACATGAAAAACTTTTTGTTCACTGAACTGTAATCACTGAATTTAGTCATATAATGTTAAAACAATTATAAACTATGCTGCTATTTGCCTTGTACTTTATTCATTTTATGAAAAATAAAATTAAAATAATATTTTATACATTAATCAACAATAATATAAATATGCCACACTTTAATATACAAAAACAGAGAGAAAAGACAACTTGAATAAAAATCATTATAATATTATTATTATTTTTTTTAAAGGTAATCATAATTTCATTAATCAAAAAGCATAATACACAGGAAGTGTATTATTAACTTAAATCAG
>CAIGRF010276058.1:0-18614 GCA_903798235.1 Fraxinus ornus
ACTAAGATGGTTTGTTTTCTTCTCTACTACCTTGTAATTCAACAAGCCGTTGAGATTTTCTCTTTGGCTGTAGTAGATTGATGGCCAATTCACCACTATCGAGGCGTACTTCCCTACGCCTCTTGTTTTTCGTAAACATTGAAGCCTGTAAAGCAAAGGAAAAAAATTAATAAGGACATACAAAAAAAGAAGAAAACGAAATAATAGATAATCAATAATTCCATAAAGATTTGTTAGTTAATTAAGAATGTTAAAAAGAAGAGGACGACACAATTGTTTGAGTAGATCATCCATAAAGATTTGTTAGTTAATCAAAAATGGGGAAAGTGCAGCAAAATCAATTACCTTTGGTTTCACTTCTGTGCACTTCCAGTTGCGCGTAATAAGGAAGTCATGTGTATGGAATCAGTGAAGTAGCAGCTATTGAAGAAGAAATCAGAGCTCGATGCCTTGAAAATCGAAGAAGTAAAAATGGTCGGTCGAAGAAGTAAAATGGATGGACTGAGCACTGCTTGTCCGGGAAGACAAAATCAGTGGGGCAGCAGCGATTGAAGAAGAAATTGCAGGTCGATTTGTTGAAAATGGAAGAAATCACAGATCGATTTGTTGAAAATGGAAGAAGAAACCATAGGCTTTGAGCGAGAAAGGGGGCATGAGTGCAATAAAATCGGATGCCTTTTGTTAGACTCCCCTGCAATCCCGGTTGCGTGTAAGAAATAAGAAATAAGACGTGTGGTCAGGAAAAAAAATAATAAAATAAAAACAAGTACAGATCAGTCACTCGGCTAATGCGGCTCGGCCAAATCACGTCTGCTTCATTGGCCAAACGACTTAGCTACAGTAGAATGGAAAGTCCCTCTTTTATTATAGTAGGATAGGAAAAATAGTAGGGATATAGTGGACTCCATTCCTTTCTCTTTCGTCAACCAACAAGTTCTTTTTTGACTTCACAACAACATGAAAAGAGAAAAAGGAAATGGCATTTTCGTACAACTGCCCTAATTAGCCTTGTTTTTTACTCAACTCAGGTCGAGTTGGGAAAATTGAACTCAACCCTATTGAAAGATCTCAACTAGAGTTAAATGTTTTGATAAATTGCACAACTAGAATCTAAATTGAGTGATTTTTTTTAACTTGATTAAATTGGAAGAAACAAATTAACAGAAGTCAAAGTGAACGATCTCGATTGAAGTTATTGGGGCGAAAAGAAAATTTGAATCCGGTAATGCATTGCGACAAAAAATATCAACTCAACTCCAATCGAGCTCTAGCGTCTGGCTACACAAGGAGATGATTTAATTCCCAGTTTTCTAAATTTTATTATCTAGGGTGCAAAGGTAAAATACAGATTATTCCTACTATGATTTGAACCAAGTAGTAATTCTTGATTCTAATTTTAATTTCTTGTTTAATCAAGTGGGGCTAAGATTCTAATTCAATTAAGGTAACCATTCCCATAGGTGGTCAACCAAACAACCTTCCATGAACAGCCGAAATTCAATACAAAAGAATGAAAAATATATTCAAAGAAATACAAGAATTAGGAAATAACAAACACGTAGTTTAAAATAGTTTAAACATAAAGTCAAGAAAAAAAACCCACACCACATAGTTTAAAACAGTCTAAACAAAAATTCCAAGAAAAACCCACACACATACACACACATATCCGAAATGCCGTGATCGAGTTTGGTAGGTTCTCAAAGAAAAAGGTGGGGGATCTTCATAATCATATCGGCGTTTCTTTCTGGGCCAATTGCCCATTTTCAAGAAAGATACAAGAAATCGAGTTTGATGAGTTCTCAAAGGAGAAGGTGGGGGGTGTTTCTTTCTGGGCACATATATGTGATTCCAATTGCTCATTTTCAAGAAAAGATACAGGAAAAAAGGAAATGAATCACCCTATTGAATATACAGTATGGTAGGAGTAGAGCCTAATGTAAAAAAGAGAAATGAGGATTGAGGTGGGAGAGATGCTTGCAGCACTGGGTTGAGGCGATAGAGAAATGGGGTTTTGATTCTTGAACGTCTTTATTACTAAAAGCAAGGTTTTTAATTAGTTTTTGGTATATTATTCTAATTTTTTATTTTTGGAGGGTAGTGAGTCTAAAAACCCCTTTGCAAATTGTGTTTGTTCTCTCATACAAACCATTGGGCCAATTTTATTTTTTATTTTTTTCAAAAGAAAAGGAGAGCCCAAAAGAAAAGTCCCACAATTGAAAAAAAAATGCTCAATCCACAACTATTTCTTTCTAGTTGAAGTCCTTGTGTCTGTCCTTCAAATTCTTCATAACAACCACAGACGGTGATTGTAAATTTCGACGAACCCAGAACGAATGGCCACGCCCTCTCGTCGAGTACTAGATCCACCACTGCCCACAAAAGGATAAAATCGGATTGATTCCTTATAATTTTTTAGTTTAAAGAATATAAAGGTGTCATTAGAAATTATTTTGAATGTTGTGAAGCATTTATATAAAAACACGTTCAATTAAATGTGGAAGGGATAAGTGTCATTAAGTATAGAGATAGCAAAAGGGCGAGGACTTTCTATCTTCTTGGGTAAATAATCAATCATCCTTTCATTTGGATAGTTCGACCCATCCCTCATCCTGTCAGGTATTTTTGTCAATTTACCTCATCCCATACCCAATTAAGACGGGGCATGTCCATGCCCCGTTTACTGTCTCATCTATTTTTCAATTTTTTTATATCTTTAGTTGGCGAAAATTATTATTTTCTTTTCGATTTGTTAAGAGCAACTCATGCTCCCTTAAGAAAATCATAATTCTTTTCTTTTTGTTTGTGGTGTGCTATCACAGGCACCCAAAAATAAAACCTTAAATTCTGAAACCAAATGTAGTAATGAAAGAAAATGGTCCATCCCATGAAGAGTGATTAATCTAATTTTATGCTATGAAAATGATGATTGGGGGGTTTTGATTATACGCAAGCAACTTTAAATAAAACAACTAATGAATAACTCAAATTAAAATAACAAAAGTAATCTAATGAACAAATTTTGGTCTAAATCTACGTCCAACATTGGAATTTTACAACTGATCATAGATGCAAANTTCACCGTTAGAATTATTTTCCTATTTCTCCTTAATTGTACTAAATTAGAAAACAAATGATCCAATTAGCCCTAATTACAAAACAACATAAGACAAGCGCTATGAATTTAATCTAGTAACCGCCTTAATAATTAGAGAAATCTATGAAACTAAATAATACAATCACAAGCGGTTGTATTTAATTGATTCAAATGTTCTTCCCAAAGATTTAATAATTTCTTATGAAGCAAATAATTAAATCCTAGTTACTTCACAAGTTAAAGGGATCAAACAATTACAGATTTGATATTCAACCTAGCGATAAATTGTAACGAATAACAAACTAGTAGGCCTCCTAACAACTAAACGCAATAATTCATGAAATAAATGGAGAAGAACATTCAATAAACAATAAGAAAAACTATTTAGATTTCGCAATATGTGGTTCCGAGGCTTCAATCTCCTTTGACCAAGTGTAAAAGTTTAGTTACAATTCACGATTCCAAGAGCAAAATAATGAAGATGGGAGGCTGTATTTTTTTTAGGGTTTTAAAATTTGTATTTATAATTCTTTCCATAAGTAGTTGACTTAAATTTTTGTGTCGGGAATGAACTATGCGACTGCATAATAGTAAGTCATGCGGTCACAAAGAAGATTGAAACTGGACTTTGAAATTTGCTGAAACACCTCTCGCGACAGCATGGAATTTAAGCTATGCGACCGCATAACTTTAAATAACTTCCACCAGACAGCCTTCAATATTTTGGCCATATCTTTTTTTCCCGATTGAGGTGATTCAAGATGCATTAAAAAACTAACTCAGGGCTACAAATCATCCAGAAGTATAATATCTCCAGTTCGAACGTTTCTTATGCGACAAATGGTTCTCAAACTAAGAATGAAAATCTGAAGCATACCTTTTTCGATTAGGACATATGTGATAATACTTTCACTATATTTCATCCCTTTAGCTTCTTTCCTCATCCAATTGATATCTAACACTCTCAAATCTTCATCGTAAGATTCAACGTAATTTTTGAGTATTTGCAATTCAGTCCTCATATTTTGTATTTATTCCATTTTAGTCATTTTCGCATATTTCTTTTAAATTCCACCATATTCATCCAATTGCAACATAAATCAAAATATAAGAATACTGAATACATTTAGGCACCAAGTAATCACAAAAGCAAAGGATAAATTGATGAAAAATATAGCATTTTACATTCTCATTAGTTTGATAAAAACTTGAAATTTGAAATGAATTTTAAACATGACGGATAGTGGGGCAGGGATCATATTTTTCGTACTCGTTATGTGTCCACTTCGGGGCAACGATTCCCAACCTATCCCATCCCATTTACCTGATTAGGAGGGTAATCCTCGCCGGATATCCACGGTGATACATGACGACATTAATAATTGATCAAGATGGCCAGTGAGGTGATAGCCACTTGATATCCACTCCATGTAGAGCACCACCATGATACCGTCTACCCCCAGGAGGCGTCTACCACTACGAGGCATCTACCAACATGAGGCGTCTACCACCATGAGGCCGTCTACCACTATAAGATGTCGACCCCTATGAGGCTTTCAACCCACATGAGGCATCTACCACCATGCGATCGTCTACCCCCATATGGCATCTACCAATATGAGGCGTCTATCCCCATGAGGCGTCTACCAACATGAGGCATCTACTAACATGAGGCGTCTACCACCATGCGGTCGTCTACCCCCATGAGGCGTCTACCAACATGAGGCGTCTACCCCCATGAGGTATCTACCACCATGAAGATGTCTACCACTATAAGACGTCGACCCCCATGAGGCCGTCTACCCCATGAGGCATCTACCACCATGCGACGATCTACCCCATGAGGCGTCTACACTATAAGATGATGCCGTCAACCCGCATGAGGTCGACTACCACTATCAGGTCGTCTACCCCAATAAGGTCGTCTACCACCATGAAGCCCTCTACGTCCACAAAAGTCATCTACCACTATAGGTCCAACGCCACACTCAATCACATAAATGACAATGTGCTAGACAGGAACCCTCAACGGTAAACGTGGGTAAAACCAAACGCTTGAGGAGTGGGGATCATTCTACAAGAACATGGGAGAAGTGAGGAGGCTTACTCACGTGGCACTAGCAACCGCCAAATCTATGCGTAGCAACAGATGCCTATAAATACCTCTAAGGTATCAACCATTGATCGGAGGAGCCAGACCATCGCACTCAGTAAGGTAAACACGGTGGTTAATCTTGCAACCATTTCATTACGCAGGTGACAATGTCAATCTCAATCTTGCAACCGCGTACGCAAGTGACAATCTCAATCTTGCAACCGCGTACGCGGGTGACAAAGACAATCTTGCAACCGCGCACCACCATGAGGTCATCGACCCCCATGCGGCCGCCTATCCCCATGAGGCCGTCAACCCCCATGGGGCCCTCTACGTTTATGTAGACCTCCTACCACCGTGATGTCATTACTATGCTTAACCATACAAATGGTAATGCGTAGGACGGAAACCACCCAACAGCGAACATGGGCACAACCAATCGCTTGATGAGTGGGGGTCACCACGTTCGAACATGGAGGAAGTGGGAAGGTCTATGTGGGACACGTGACACCATTTACTACCGAACACGTGCATAGCAATAGGTGCCTATAAATACCTCCAAGATGAGAAAGGTAGCAACCACCGGAGCAGCCGGACCACTGCGCTCGGTAAGAAAAATACAGAGGATAATCTTGCAAACATTTCACATGGGTATCGTGTTTAACGAGTTTTTTCCTCCCTATGTAAGTATCTAGGGGACAAGTGGCAGGATATCATGAAAAGTTCTTTAAGGATGGAGGACCACAAAATTATAATCTTTTATATGAAAATACAGATCCGAGCTTGAACACGATGAGCCCGACCTAGTGTTGCAATCGCCTAGTGGGGAGCAGTTGAGCTTATCAACTGGACTAGTCGAGCTCCACTGAAACTTTTTGGGAGTGTAAAATCCTGCTGAGGGTGTTTAAAACCAGGCGCTGTGAAAGCTCCCTAGAGGCGTTGAAACCTAATGGTGGTGCAAAATCACGCCGGCTAGTTGGTTGAGTTCGGCTAATTTATGGTAAGGGGGGTTGGGTACAGTTTATGCATGGGTAATTAAGTTAAAGAGTGCTACATTGACACCAAAATATTTTTCAGTTGCACCACTTTTTAATGATATATAGTAAAATTCCTCAATCTTTTCTAATTGTTGTCAAAATGTCCCCTCCGTTTTTAGTCAAATTCTCAACTTCAATCTTCCAATCAATTTAACACATGGTTTGTGATGATAGTGTCTAAACAAATATTTTGTTAACTGATTTGAAGTAAGGAGCATATTACATTGATTTTTTTATATGATTGCTTATTTGCGAATTTAAAACTATGAGGGATAAATAAGTCTTCCTAGACCACTTTTTGGATAGATATCATCATAAAGAATAAAATTTTATAACTAATAGAAGGTTGTGTTCCAGATTTACCGTTAATGTTTCCAAAAGTGTACCAAGAACCTACATGGATGAGTAAACAAATTAGCCCAAAAGTAATCCAAAAGATGTGATATTAACATGAGAATTAAAAATTAATGTTAAACTCATTTCCATCAAACATCTGATGTATTGCAAAGAAATCAAACTAATTTTGGTCCCCTTCCCTCAATCCCAAATGGAAAAATTTCTAGCTCCTTCACTGGGTTGAAGTGCCAAAAAAAAAAAAAAAAAAGAACGATATTTTGAGAATATAGAAAGTTTAGAATAAATTAGAATTCATAATTTTTTTAATGTATTTGTGAACTATTACCAAATTTTAATTTCCATATTTCTTTATTTATGTTCAATGGTTAAAAAAAAAAAAAAAAATACCAGCCAAATCAAACTATTCTTTCATATTGACAGAGCATATCAGCCAAAACAAAGACAAGAAACTGCAAAATGTTAAGCTGCAATAATTTAATTTACTTTTCTTAAGTAACCTTTTAAGCGTACACACTGAGACATAGCCGCTTAATTCTTTATATGAATAAAGTTCTACGTATATTCTTCTTGACATTGTTGTTGACGTTTCATCTATGTGTCAAGATTTGACTATGATAAGATAGGATGTTGTACAAATCAATACTGTTGTAATGGGCTACCTCACTATACTATTGTGTTGGGCCTCATTTACTTAATGGTTATGTGGACTTGTGTTGTTTCCGGGTTTGATGGTCTCATTGATGATTCATATCAGCCTTACACGTGGCTGATCCTGGGCTCTTGGATTGTAACTGTTTACTCTACTTGATAGACTTTGCTCTTGGTATTCTGGCATTCGATAATCTTCTATTCTTCTCTCTTCGTCTCTCTGTTCTCCCTTCTCTCTGAGTGTAGACTAGGGTTTACTTTGGTTCTTGACACTGTAATCTTGCTGAGTGCTCATCTTAATACATTCTTTGTGAAGTCTGTATAGTAGTGTATATATTTAGGGTTGATTTTAGTTATTGCAGTGTCTATAAGTTTGAGGCGAGATTAAACATGAAGAAACTGTTGGTTTCTTCAAACACTTGTAATATTTTTGGTTTGTTCTTAGTGGATCTAGAGCTATATCCTTTATGGATGCTCAACGGGTGACTAGGTCTTTGTGATTGAACATCCGGACCCTACGGGGTGAAAAATCTGTTGTTCAATTGTTATCTTTAAGTTTCTGCAATTGGTTTGCTGTTGGTATTTGTGATTTGGGATCTTACAAGTAGTATCAGAGCCTCGTCTCGGGGTTAGGGTTTTTTTTGGGCCTCTAGTTTTTTTCCTTCGAAGCAGATCTGGGTTTATGGGAAGTTGAGTGATTCTTGTGTAAAAGGAAAAAATTACTATTTTTCTTCTGTACTCGTTGTAACTCTTGGTTAATCATGTGTTCTGTACTGAGTCTTATTGACTCTGGTTCTTGACTCGTGCTGAGTTTGGTAAGTTGGAGTAACTTATTCCGATTCTTGCTGAGTTTGTATCTCACTGCTGAGTTTCATTGAGTCTTGGTGACTCGTTGCTGTTCTGCATTCTTTTTGGATCTATTGGAGCGATTAGGGTATTCCTTTATTGCTTTCTTCACTTTGAAACATTGAGGTTTCAGAATTTGGTATTTTTCTTGAAACCCCCTCTTTAATTTCTCATAGTATCTATCAGTTCTTAAACTTGGTTATAAAGGTAAGCAACTCTCCATTGCGTTCCTTTGTCCAAGACCTCCAAGGAGGGTCTGAGAATCTGAGGGAGCAGTGGGTTCAAAGGGTTGTCATCCCTTAAACCTTTTTTTAAGAACTATAACTTTACTGTTTTCTAAGCTGTAATTGTCTGATTTGTGACTGCATTGATAAGTATATAAACAATTATTATTTTGCTCTCTGCTGTTCACTTTTCTTGATCAATTGTATAAACTGCCTGAAATATTATACTGTGTGTTGCATAATTGTAATTTGTGAATATTATTGTCATCATGTCCACTGCACATAAGTTTGAACTTGAGACATGGTATGGTACTGTAGACTTTAGTCTCTGGCGCCAGAAGATGAGGGCTCTTTTGCTTCAGCAAATGTGTGCTGCAGCCCTTGATGGCCAATGGGCTGCAGAAACCAGTGCCTATAGAAGGCAGGAATTAGATGACACTACATGGAGATCAATTTTCTTACATTTATCTAATAATGTAATTATAAAAGTTGGTGAAACTACCTCTGCTCAAGCATTGTGACTAAATTGGAATCTCTCTATCTGACTAAGACTATGCCTAATAAGTGTTATCTTCTGAGGCTGTTCTACAACTTTAGATTTGACCCTTCATCTGATTTGGAAGAAAATCTAGACAGATTCACAAAATTAATTCAGGACTTAAAAAACTGTGACGAGGAACTTTCTGATGATTAGCAAGTTGTTGCCCTGTTAAGTTCTCTTAGTGATAAATACAAAGACATCAGAACCGCTTTAGAATATGGGGGTCAAGATTTCACTATTGATATTGTTACTTCAACTTTAAGGAACAAAGAACTTGAGCTAAAAGTTGAATGTAAAGATCCTAAATATGGGGAAGGGCTGCACATAAAGGAAAAGTGGAATCCTAATAAGAAACCACCTACCTTTAGCTTCAATCCTCAAAAGAAAGCTAAGTCCCAGAATTTCAGATTCAAAGATAAGAACAAAAATCATGTGAAATCCAAGAATCAAACCAGGAAATGTTACTACTGTGGGAAAATAGGCCATTTGATCAAAGACTGCTTTAAGAAAATCTCTAATATAAAAGACAAGGATAATAAAGAAGGGTCTGTAGCCTCGATCTACAAGAATGATTCTGATATTAAAGGAGTTGTCCTTGTGAATACCACTAAAATAGACCCAGAAGAATGGGTCCTTGACTCAGGGTGTACTTTCCTTATGTGGCCCAATAAAGAAAGTTTTTCTGAATTTGCTGATCTTAGTGAAGGACAAATTCATATGGGGAATGACATGAGTTGTCTAATAAAGGGAATTGGAAAGATCAAGCTATTAATGAATAACTACACTCTTGAACTTGATAAGTGCAGATATGTTCATGAGCTTAAAAGAAATCTGATTTCTTTGGATCAATTGGATGTGATATCTTCTCTGAAACTGAATGGGATCTACACTGTATCTGCCGATCCTATTATTCATCACTGCTCTGCAGCCTTAAACTCCGAATCTAATAAGTCTCTAATTTGGCATAAGAGACTTGGCCACATTTCTGAAAATGGACTTACCATTTTAGACATATTGGGATGTTTTGGTAAAGAGAAAATCAAATGGTTAGATTTTTCTGAAAATTGCATTTTAGGAAAACCGAAAAGATTACCATTTAAAACTGGAATACACAAATCCTCTTCAATTTTGGAGTATCTACATGCTGATCTTTGGAGTCCAGCATCTATAAATACTCTAAGTGGATTCAGATTTTATTTACTCATAGTTGATGATTTCTCAAGGAAAATCTGGACTTTTCTGCTAAAATACAAATATGATACTTTTAAAGTTTTTAAATAATGGAATCTATTGATTGAAAACCAAACAAATAAGAAAATCAAAGCACTAAGAACTGATAATGGTTTTGAGCCTTGTAACTCTGAATTTGATTCTTTTTGTAAAGAATCTGGAATCTTAGGACATAGAACTGCAACATACACACCTTAGCAAAATGGTGTTGCTGATAGAATGAATATATATCTTTTAGAAAAAGTGAGATGTATGCTTTACAGTTCTGGTCTTCCTAAATATTTTTGGGGAAAGCCCTAAAACATGCTACTTACCTTATTAATAGAAGTCCTTCTAGTGCCATTGATTTTCAAGTCCTTGAAAAATTATGGTCTGGAAAAATACATGATTATACTAGATTAAAAGTTTTTGGCTGCATTGCTTACTCACACCGAAATGAGGATAAATTGGAACCCTGATCTCTAAAATGTGTTTTTCTGGGATATGGAGAAGATACAGACTTTGGGTCAAGTGCCAAAATGGTTTTAAATGTCATTTTTAATGAAGATGACATGCCTTGTTATGAATCATCTAATCAAAAAGCTCCTGAATCTACATTTGTAAAGGAAACTGTTCTGGAAAATGAATCTGAAAATGATGTTATTCAAGATGATTTCATTGAGGTAGAGTCTACTCAATCAGACCTTCATCCTGATCCCACTGAATCTAATTCTGAACTTGAATCCCATGAATCTGTTCTTGCTAGATAACCAGAGATAGAGAAAAGAGGGAAATAAGACCTTCATCTAGATTCAACAATGATGATTTTGTGACATTATTTTCTGCTCTTGACTCTGTAAACTCTGAACCTATATCTTTTGATGATGCTATTAACTGCTCTGACTCTAAACTATGGAAAGAGGCTATATATGAAGAAATAGAGTCACTTATCAAAAATAAAACTTGGGTTTTAGTTTACAGACCTGAAAATCAAAAGGCTGTTGATTGCAAGTGGATTTATAAGATATAACAAGGAGATTCTGATTCTGGAAATAAGAGGAATAAAGCTAGATTAGTTGCCAAGGGTTTTACTCAAAAGGAATGAGTTGACAATAATGAAATTTTCTCACCTGTGGCAAAATATACTTCTATTAGAATTATGTTAGCTTTGGCTACTTATTTTAATTGGGAACTGGATCAACTTGATGTCAAAACAACTTTTCTGAATGGTGACTCGAATGAAACTATATAAATGAATCAGCCAATGGGATTTGAGGAGAAATCCAAAACTGAAAAAGTTTGTTTGCTGAAAAAATCTTTGTATGAGCTGAAACAAGCCCCCAGGTAGTGGTACATCAAGTTTAATACATATGTTCAGAAATTGGGTTTTAAAAGCACGTATGATTCTTGTTTCTTTTTCAAAGGGTCAGGTGGACCTAAATCTATCTACCTGCTTTTGTATGTAGATGATATGTTACTTACATGCCATGATAGATTTGAAATTGATTTTATTAAATCCAAGTTGAAATCTGAATTTGAAATGAAAGATTTGGGTGAAGCTAAGAGAATACTTGGAATGGAAATAACTAGGGACAGAAATAATTGTACTTTGTTGTTAAAACAATGTTCCTATGTGTAGAAAATACTTGAAAAATTTTCTATGCTTGAGTGTAAACCTGTTTCTTTACCTATTGCCAATCATTTTAAATTGACTAGTGAACAATCACCTAGAACTGAAGATGAATTTTGTAGAATGCAAAATGTCCCTTATGCTAATACTATAAGCTCAATTATTTATCTTATGGTAGGTACCACACCTGATTTAGCTCATGGTATTTGCGTCTTAAGCAGATTTATGTCTAATCTGGGTGAAACTCATTGGTTGGCAGTAAAATAGATGCTAAGATATTTAAAAGGATCATCTAAATTAGGTCTAGAATTTAAAAGGTGTAAAGAAGGTGTAAGATTAAAAGTTACACAGACTCTAATTTTGCTGGTGACCTAGACAACATGAGATCCACATTTTCTTATATTTTCACTTTTTGAGATGGTTGTATTAGTTGTAAGTCACAATTACAAAAATTGGTTGCTCTATCCTCAACTGAAGCTGAATACATTGTTGCATGTGATGTTGTGAAAGAATATATGTGACTGAAAGGTTTGTTAAATGAAATTGGTTTTGTTAATGATTATGTTGACATATACACTGATAACCAAAGAGTTATTCATCTTAGTAAAAACCCTGTTTATCATGATAGAACAAAACATATAGATATTAAATTTCATTTTGTTAGAAATATGGTTGAGGAGGGTTTAATCAGGTTGGTAAAAATCCCAGCAAAATATAATCCTTCATATGTGGGGACAAAGGTATTACCTTTAAATAAATTCAAAAACTGCTTGAAAATTTTAAATATCGCTTGATGTGATAATTAGAACTTCAAGCAATGGTATTTCTGAATAAATTTGAACTAATTCTGTTTTCTCTTTGTGTAGGTTATTGGAGCAAATTAAGCAAAGTAAGTATAGTACATTCTAGATCCATTATTGTAGCCATTGTATAGTTCAGCAAGGTGGAGATTGTTATAATGGGCTGCCTCACTATACTATTAGGTTAGGCCTCATTTACTTAATGGTTCTGTGGACTTGTGTTGTTTTCGGGTTTGATGGCCTCATTGATGATTCATATCAGCCTTATACGTGGCTGATCTCGGGCTCTTGGATTGCAACTGTTTACTCTACTTGATAGACTTGGCTTTTGGTATTCTAGCATTCGAGATTCTTTTATTATTCTCTCTTCGTCTTTCTGTTCTCCCTTCTCTCTGAGTGTAGACTAGGGTTTACTTTGGTTCTTGACATTGTATTGTTGAGCATTCTTTCAATCTATTCTTTGTGAAGTCTGTATAGTAGTGTATAGATTTAGGGTTGATTTTAGTTATTGCAGTGTTTGTAAGTTTGAGGCGAGATTAAACACGAAGAAACTGTTGGTTTCTTCCAACACTTGTAATATTCTTGGTTTGTTCTTAGTGGAGCTAGAGCTATATCCTTTATGGATACTCAACGAGTGACTAGGTCTTTGTGACAGAACATCCGGACCCTATGGGGTGAAAAATCTGTTGTTCAGTTGTTATCTTTAAGTTTTTGCAATTGGTTTGTGATTTGAGATCTTCGATAAGTTGATATTTGTCATTTGGGACCTTACAAATAACTATGATGAATATCACATGAAAGAGTGTCACATTAAATGTAAAGGAAAATGTACATATAACATGATTTTAATTATATTGACCTCTCCCACCCCCACCATACACACACAAGTGATTGGTCAATTGATCTGATGTAACCATATAGAATAATACTATTTAGCCCAATTGAAATTATAACATCAACCTATGTGATGTTAGGTATAGACTACATAAATGTGAAATTAAATGACTTATTTAATTGTATTTATCATTTAATATCACATTAGCACCACATTAACTGGAGTTATAATCTCAGTGAGGTTAAATAGCTTTACTTAGGTCCATGAAAAGTAAATTTCATATTCATACATTGAATAATGCCACAAGGGATCATCCCAAGTGAGTAAATAGCATTATTATTATTTATTTCTGTTATTGCTTATAGTTATTCGAATGGTTTGGGAACCCAATCAACACAATAATCTTATCCAAGTGTGTTGAAATATATAGTGGTTAAAATTGCATTGGAGTCTAGCAAGAATTGGATTAAGATCTCCATAAACATTTGACAATTTGGAATAATACATCTCCAAAACTTCATTCCACTGTTGAGAAAACTCAAATGTAAACAAACACAGAATTTATTGCGCATAATATCGATCAAATTAGAAATGATACTGATCATGAACTATCCTTTCTCTAAAATGTGAGAATGGTGTAAACAGTTTGCAGTATTGTTACAATCAAGGCAATACTAACAATGTGCCAGTATTTTGTCTACAGTGGGGGTGAATAATCACTAGTCTTGTAGAAGATTGTGCTTCCAATAAACCAATTTTTCGGGCTCAGTTAATCAACAAATCGACAACCACAATCTACAAACCCAAACCACCAACCAATCTCCACAATCGGTTGCTTTTCGTGTTGCCCACAAAGGACAAGGTGTGGACTCTTAATCGAGCCTCTACAACAGCCACACAGGCTAAGGAGAAAGAAGGAAAAATGGGCACAGACACAAGGAAGTACACGGCCAAGTAGAAGGATGGAGGCGCCTCTTTTTCTCTCAAACTCAAATGGCTAATTAAGGTCAATTCCACACTCACTCAAAAAAGGGTAACGGGTAGCCTATATAATGGCAAGAATGGGATTTTAGGTTAATAGGTAATTGGCCCAATTGGTAGAATATAAGTTGGCTACAACTAAAAAGCCTTCCAGGGTTATGGACCGGGCCATGAGTAACACTAATTAAATTAGGTTACTTCAAATGACACAAGTAGGTTGTCGAAATGGTTTGCTCGATTGTGGTGTCAACATATCATTTCAATCATCGGCCGAGGCCTATGAAATATTATCCAACTAAACAATCGATTTAACATCATAGCCCGGATTTATTGGGTATCAAAACCCAACAAGTCTGAAGTTTTACACGACAAAGATTTTGATTATAGCTTACGTCGGCAGCTTTAGTTTGAGTTTAATATAATTTGCTTCAATGATTCCCTTAGACCCAATGAGTTTGGCATCATCAGGCGTACATATCAACTCGTGCTTTTGTCAAGTTTTTGACCGATCTTATAGTGTTCGAGATATTCAAATATAAACTCTCTATCATCTCCGATCAAGAAAGGAGTCATGTAAAGAATCGGATATGCCTTGCAATGCCGCATACTATTTGTAAAATGGACTCCTCTACTTCCATTCCCGCTACTTAGAGGCCAGAAATGGATACCAAATTTTCTTAATTCTGTGGCTGACATTTTATCATCAATGGCAACATCCTGTAAATTACTTAACTCGTGCTGACCTTCCAATTCCTCTCTTTTTCTTCATCCTCTTCCTCTCCATCTTCAAATTTTAGCCCAAGTTTTAGCAACTGTAGGCCGTGGAGCAAATCATAATGCTACCGCGATTGGAGCTGATTATCTCTTGATGCAAATACCTTTCTAGAAAGCCATTGCAGTAATGGTCTAGAGGGGTGAGTCTCTTGTGCAGGTAATAATGACAATTCATACCTTTGGGTTTTGATACCCAATAAATGACAACGATGATAAAATGATGTCGGACAATTTTATTAACACCATAGGATGGCTCAATCCAGAAACAACCTACACTTGTGGATGAATCAAATTAGGGAAAAATTCATATTTCAGGTGTATGGTTTACACCAATTCAAAAATCAGGTAGATAGTTTAACAATTCAAAACTCAGGTATTAGGTAATTAATTAAAAATATTTATTAATTAGGTCACAATTATACAATTAATGATCAATATACAGGTCACAATTTGTTTATTGGTCACATATTATTTGTGAGTCACATATTGTCAAATTTGTAGGTCACAATTAAATACTTAGTCATAGATAACCAAATACTTATTCACATACCACAAACAATAACCACCAACGTCGCCGCCCCCGCCACAAAATCGCCACCACCTCACGACAACCAGTCACAATCAAAGTCGTCGCATCCTTGCCGCCGTCGCCACCTCCACCGCCACAACCATCCACCAACAATAACACCAACCACCACCACCACCCAAACCACCATAGATCCACCCCAACCACCAACAGATTCTCCCAAACTACAGCCATACACCACCAATAGATCCGCAATGCACACCCACATATTCGCAACGCACGCCCAAACCACCAACAGATCCGCAACTCACGCCCACAGCACCTCACCACACACCCACTGCACCGACATTGCCACCGCCACCGCCACGACGCTCTGTACGAACAGCAGCAGCGTCACGACGCAGAGAGGCGAGGGAGAGAAGGGTAGGGGAGGGAGAAGGGAGGCGTGAGAGAGAGGGTGGGGAATAGAGTAGATAGATAAATTAGCTTATAAATTATGGTTTTAATATAATACCTGATTTTTGAATAAATAAATTTTGGACTTGATTTTTAAAAATCAATCTTTGAACAACTGATTTTTTATAATTTCCCATCAAATTGTTGAGTTGGATCATGGATGGCTTTTGTTAGTTGGCCCATTTGGTAAGTTGGGATTTGATATTATCCCATTTATGCTTGGTTAAGTGGCAGCCCATTTACGCGAGTCTTGGCACAATTGACTAACTTAATTTGATTAACAATAGGGGTACTTACAAAAATACCCTTAAAATTAGAGATGTTTTGAAAAATACCCTTAAAATCATATGAAAGATTTTTAGGAAGTAAAAAAATACTGCGTAAAATAAAAAAGTGACACAATGTTACTTTTTTTTTATATATAAAATGTTACTTTGTTTAAAAAAAGTGACACAAACTCAAAAAGGTGACAAAAAAAAAAAAAAAGTGACACGCACTCAAAAAAGTGACATAAACTCAAAAAAGTGACACAAACTCAAAAAAGTGACAAATACCTAAATAACATCATTCATTTGTGCAGCACCAATAATCATTTTTTTTATTTTCTTAAAAAGTGACAAAAACTTAAAATGTGACAAAAAACTAAAAAAAGTGACACAATGTCGCTTTTTTAAAATTGACGAGCAACTTTGACATTCCTAAAAAAAGTGACATAAACTCAAAAAAAGTAACACAGACATACTAAAAAAGTGACACAAACTCAAAAAAGTGACAAAACACCGATCAAAACCTATATTTGTTATTCAAAAAAGTGATAGAAATTTTTAAAAGGTAACAAACAATAAAAAATGAAAAAAAATTCAGAAAAAAGTGACAGAAAAAAGTTACAAACACAAAAAAATTGATAAAATTGTTAAAAAAGTGACACAATGTCACTTTTAAAAGTTTACTATTTCAAAGAGTTAAATGTTTGTTTGGTCATCTATATTTTACTTTATTGTCCGTGTTTGCACAATGCTTCAGCCACCTCAAGTCCATCCCACCCACCAACAATCATCTCCACTACCAGCACTTCCACCGGCTCTACCTCCACCACTAGTAGTTTCACCGTCGGAACTTCCACTGATTATACCTCCACCACAAGCATCCCCTGCACCTGTCCAACAGCCACTACCAACACCAACCCCAGGAATAAAGGCACCCGCTCCTGCTCCCATACCCACAATACCCCCACCAATTCCACCACCTACGGCACCACCAACGCCAATGCCAGCACCACCAGCGCCATCACCACCAACACGATGTCACTTTTTTATAAAAATTGTCAAGTTTTTACTTTTTAAAAAAAAATGACACAAACTATGTGACAAATACTTAGAAAAGTGACAAAACATCAATCAAAATCTATGTTTGTTTTTCAAAAAAGTGAGAAATTTTAAAAAGTAACAAACAAATACTTAAAAAAGTTACAAACACACAAAAAGTGACACAATGTTACTTTTAAAAGTTTAGTGTCATTTTACAATTTCACTTTTATTAAAAAGTGATGTTTATTACTAAAAAATGATTGAAATTTCAAGGAGGCGATTGAAAAAAGTGACAAACACTAAAAAAAAGTTACAAATACTAAAAAAGTGACATAAATTAAAAAAAGTGACATTGCTAAACTTGTCACTGATCCCACCACCTCCCACCTCCCTCGTCTGCTGGATAGCATTAATGTTGGCCAATCAAACAACAATTTCACTGATCCCTCCGATTTCAGCTACAGAACCAGATTCCTCCTCCAACACTCTTCCGACTCCCTCGGCCTTCCCGGACTTCTAGTCCTCCCCCAATCCTTTGGGTATAGTTTTGCTATTTAGGAAGGAACTGCTCTTTCGAATTGTTATTCATTTTTGAGGAAATTTTCGAAATTACAGACTGAAGATGAAATGTGTCACCATTCGCGACGAAATGGGAGCTTCTTCTTAGAATGTTGGGAAATGGGTCACCATTCGCGATGAGATGGGTCACTGGCCGGGAAGCTGATCTAACGACCCGACTTAAATGTTGAAGACGACAGTGGGCTTCTTCTCAGAATCTCCACCAGCTCCACCACCAGCACCAACCTGCTCCACCACCGCTAAATCCACCACCTCCACCTGCACCTGCACCTCCTCCCAATCCTCCACCAGCACCAGCTCCATATCCACCACCAGCACCAGCAACTCCACCTCCACCTACACCACCACCTAAACATCCATCGCTGCCTCCACCAAGCCCAACACCACCTCTTGCACCTCCACCAAGTCCACCTCCACCTCCTCCTCCCAGTCCACCGCCAGCTCCACCTCCCAGTCCTCCACCAAGTCAACCACCACCTCCTGTCGAATCTCCGATTGATTAAGCATATAAATTTTAGAAGACGATTGGAGATTTTCTCTTTTGGAATCGGGATCATTACTGTGAGTTGTGGAGGGTTTGCCATTTGAAATTGAATTACGTTTGGAGATTGGGGCTTTTAGGAAGTATTAATTACGTTGTTAGATGATTAATTATTAATTAAACGTATTATT
>CAIGRF010276058.1:19232-32699 GCA_903798235.1 Fraxinus ornus
ACCACCACCTCCTGTCGAATCTCCGATTGATTAAGCATATAAATTTTAGAAGACGATTGGAGATTTTCTCTTTTGGAATCGGGATCATTACTGTGAGTTGTGGAGGGTTTGCCATTTGAAATTGAATTACGTTTGGAGATTGGGGCTTTTAGGAAGTATTAATTACGTTGTTAGATGATTAATTATTAATTAAACCGTATTATTCAATTTCATTGATTTTAGGCCGTACTGGAACATCCATCTGTCCATCTATTTACTGTCGTCCATCAAACTAATTTTTTCATGAAATTTATATATAAAAATAAAAAAAAGAGAGATGGGTATAACGAATTATTATAAATGAGATATTTGCTACTCCACATTCAAATCAAACATGAAATTATGCCTAAATTCTCTTACCAACATAAAATAAGAATTATCATACCATGAAAAATGATAATTCAATGATAATTCTAGCAAGCGCTATAAAATAGCGTAAACTCTAACACATACCCGAATGTATGCTCTACAATATATCTTGATTTCTCCCGAAGGATCCTGAACTGAAAGTATTTAAATTCATACAAAACAACATATCTGAAAATATGTGAAAAACCAACTAATAGCACTAAGCACCTCACCTTTTAACTGTGGATTTGAAGAACAAAATAGTAGAAATTCAGATTCTTTATGGAAATCTAAATACTTTATAGACGATGCCCCTTTTCTTTGCAAAATGAATGTTGCCTGCAATAGAAGGACAGAGAGAAATAGAGGCGCACTATGTCAAAAATGAGCATTCGCAACACATAAAGGGCAACATTCGGTAGTTAAGTATTGCTAAAGGGGTCTATCGCAACATTTTAATAAGTGAATGTTGCTATTAGTTAATATAATTGAGCTTTAGCAACATTTTATAAATAAACGTTGCAAAACATCAGCTTTTTTCAGCATTTAATAAACGTTGCGAAAGATCTTTTACACAACGTAATAAACATTACGAAAAATAAAGAGGGTTAGGTGAATTGGGTAGGGCCATTTTTTATAATTGTGGATTGGATTAAATTAATTGTGGTCCTGGTTAACTCGATCCGCCCGCACCTTAGGTTTACAAATGTTGTCCAATTCATTTGTCATCCTCAACCTAGCCATGGGAGTAGAAATCTTCTAGTCATCTTCCTTGGTCGATTCTTCAAACCTCAGTCGAAATCTTCATACCTCAAATCATTTAATTGTACAGTTTCCCATTTAATTGTACAGTTTCCTGTTTCTGTTTTGGATTAAATTTCTGTATGTGCTTGATTGACTAGTATAGCCTTATAGTACAACCACAAAGTTCTTAAGAGCATGCTTGGCCGGACTTGAAGATTATTTTTCTAGAAGTTTTGTCAGTCTACTTTGAAAATCTTGTTTGCAGAATAAGTGAGTTAATTTGACTTACTCTTAAAAGTATGACTAAATTATCAATTTTTATGCAATTTCAAAATTTGTTCACGAGTCCCATTTCAATTTTGTTGGTCAATTACCATATATAATTGTTAAAAAAAAAAAGGTCTATCGCAACGTTTAAAAAACGTTGCAAAAGGGTCTATGGCAACGTTGAAAAAACGCTACAAATGGTCTAGCGGAACGTTTAAAAAATGTTGCAAAAGGGTCTAACGCAACGTTGAAAAAACGCTGCAAAAGGTAGCGTCTAACGCAACGTTGAAAAAATGCTGCAAAAATGTCTACCGCAACGTTTAAAAAACGTTGCAAAAGGGTCTACCACAATATTTAAAAAACGTTGCAAAAGGGTTTTTTGCAACGGTGAAAAAACGCTTCAAAAAGTCTTCCCTCAACGGTAACACTGACCTTCGTAACACACATTAAAACGCTGCAAAAGGTCTATCGCAACGTTTTTTTGCCGCTGCAAAATGTCTTTTTTGGTGTAGTGGCGATTTGCTGTGGAGAATAGTTCACTGAAAGAAAAATTGACGTGATTTACTTATTCAATATTGTGAGTTTATATAGTGGCAAAAGCATGTGGAGAGTATTTGAATTTGAAGAATCCTAATTGAAATTGACAGATATTGGTGATATGGCGATAAGTTTCACTAATTAAGATAACAACTAATTAGGATAATATATTAATTATTCCAATCCAAATACAAAATCCAGTTTCAAACTAACCAATATTAAATTTATAATTTTTCAGGCAATGTATTTACACACACGTATAAGGCTGTTTCCCTTAACAATTAGGATTTATGATAGTTATCCTCTGACGCGTTGGCGTATAATAAAATTAAAGAGTTATTGAGGGGCCGGTGGCTGGTGGTCCAGGAAATTAGTCTGGCTAAGTTGGGATACCTGGGTATCAAAAAAATAAATAAATAAATAAATAAAATTAAAGAGTTTGTTTATTATCATAACTGTCAAAAATCTAATCCATTCTCAATAATTTAAAATTGGCCATAATTGATTAACCATAGGAAAGTAATTTCTCTAAAATTCCTTTAAAGATAATTTACTTTGGTCACCTCTAACTTAGAACGGTCTTATTCAAAGTAACTTCTTTTCAATCCTAATATATACAATTAATTATGATGTATCAAACGAGTACAATATTTCTAGAGTAATTTGGTCTAAATCGATAATTAATATTATTAACTAAGTAGTTTCCTTAATTGACTCTAACTTGAGTTTAACTTATCCAAATTAACTTTTATTTTTAGTCCATAATTCAAAAATTATTGCGAGGTTCAAAAATGGGCCCAATATTTATAGGGTAATTTTAGGGGAAAAAATTAAAAATAAGGTGTTTAAGTTTATAAATTCAAAAATCGGGTTTATAGTTTAAAAATTCAAAAATCAGTTTTTTTTTTTATTAAATGAAGATAATAAAGTCACATTTTTGTAATTAATGGTCACATATTCATAATTATAAGTCACGAATTTATTTACTGGTCACATATCGTCAAATTTTTTAATCACAATTTATTTCGAGGTCACGGATCAAAAAATTTGTACGTCGCAGATTATTTTGAGGTCACAGATTTTTAAATTAGTTGGTCACAGATTATTTTTAAGTCACATTTGTTGGTCACAGATTATTTTTCAGTCACATTGTCAAAATTTTTAGGTCACGGACTAAATAGTTGGTCATAGATAACCAAATACTTGGTCACACACCACCAATATCGCCGCCACACGACCACCACACGCCACACGACCACCACCGCGAGCGGCAAGCTGCTGCCGGCAGTAGCTAGCAGCTTGCCGCCGGCAGCGATTTGAATTCTAAACTTTACACCCCTGATTTTTTATAATTTCCCTAATTCTAACTCGTTCAATAGTTGTCTATTTGGCCCAATTACATAAAAATATAAGATTTAATACTCATTTTCACTTTGGACCCTCAATTATTAAGGAAAAAAATCATACATGTCCAATTTAACTATTAAGCATAACAAATTGACTTGTATAAATACTTGATTAGACATGACATTCTTATCAATTGACAAATAAATTATACGCAACACAACTAAAAAAGTTCGGGGTACTACAATTTGTTTCTTTGCTATTAAATGCATGTGACTTCAGAAAATTTTGTTTAACTATTTTGTATGAATTGTGTGTGTACTTTGCTTGTGGTCATTGCTTGTTGCATTTTGTATTTTTTTGCAATTTTTAGTAAAGTGACAATACATTTTGTTAGGTCCAAATTATATAATTGGCAATTTCTAAATTTCTAAATGGTAATTTCTTTGGTCAAAATCATGTTTTAGTTGGATTGTATTAGAAGTTAATTGAGTTGTAATTAAAGTCAAAATAGGAGTAATGAAATTGTAATTAAAGTCAAAATAGTAAGGGTTGATAATATAATCATTGGAGTAGTCAAAGATGTTCAATAAAATCACATATAATCAATGGAATGCAATTATAAGTCAAATGAATGTCAAAGTGTTACACAAGTTTTGCTCTAAATTCTGAGCCACAAGTTGTGATGCATTTTTTCATATAGAAACCTTCGAATGTGAAAAATGCTACTTCTAAAAGAATTGTAGTCATTTGAGTTAAATATTCAGCACACTTTGAATAACCTCAATTGGATATCGAGAGAGAAAGTTATTACAAAAATACAATGACCAGTCAGATACCACTTACTAGAGGCCCAATAGGCGCTGGAGCAGTGGCTCAATCTGAGAAAAAATAAACTTTTTTTTAAAGCTGATTTTGAATTCATTTTTAATCCCAAACACATCTATTATAAATATATAGCCCCATGATTGACCCAAGGTGTGTTGAATCATTATTTTGTCTTACAGATCTCATTATTGAAGATCATAAACACATTTTATAGATTCTATTGATTCAGCCACAAAATATTTGTTCCTATATTTGATGTCATATATTGATCCTTCATTAGTAGAGCCTCATTTTAAGTCAAACAATTGTTCTTTGAAAGCTAAATACATATTTCAATATCTCTTGCACCAACCTAAAAATCAAAATACAGAAAGAGCAAATACCAAAACAAAATCATACCTTCGCCAATTATGTTTCAGAGTTCAGGAGTTTCAGAAAGAGGTGCTTGGAGTTCAGGTATTCGAGAAGGAGGTTCATTCTTGTCGATCCACACATAGAAAAAAGTGGTCCACATTTTTGGGAAGTGCGGGAGTGCACAACCAAAGATTTCCTAGGTGATTTACAAATTAGATGCCCAGAGTCAACTAAAGTTTAGCAATGTCTGGACTAATTGTATATTAACCTTTCTAGAAATTAATTTTACGGGCAAGTTTACCCAAGTTTTCTATCCACTTAGGGATTTTCCTCCGTGATCATATTTGGTGTTCTTTATTTATTTTATTTGATTGACAAATAGGATTAATTGTCTTAATCATCTAAAAATCAATTAACAAGTGACTTGTTGCTTTGTTCTAATTATGCATTTGGGGCCTAAACAACTATAATTTTCAACAAGAGGTATTGGCTCATAGAAAAAATGATGCCAATCCACATAGCAATTATAGCTACGAACCTACGATAGATTAAATCAAACTCAAGAAAGCCAAGAATTAACATTTGAAAACTCATTCCAATAAATTATTGAAACAAAGAACCAAGACAATTGAAATCAATATCTTTATCCTGTGATCAAAAAACTTATGAACCTCACTTGAATTGTTGAAAGCCACAAGAAATTAAGTCTTGACAAGTTTGAGTTTAATTCAATGAAGAACTAGTTGAAAGCAATATGCCTCGCAATAATATCTCAATAATTGGGATTTTTTTTTTTACTGTGAATAAAAAAGCCCTATTTATAGATAATCAATAAAATCCTAGATAATCTCGAAATTATGATAAAATTTACCAAAAAGAAGAATTCTAACAAAAATAGGAAACTAGAATAAAAATTATAATTCTCACCCAGATCTTGAACTATACGGTTGCATAGCACACTTAGGTGCGGCCGCATGGTATTCTTCTTTTCTTCTCAGGTTGGTTTTAATTGTTGGATGCGGCAACAAGCTTAATTACACCATGCGGCCGCATGGTTGTCCGAAAGACCTTCATATTCCTATACTTGAATCAATAGCACCCAGTTTCGTTTTTCTTCCATGCTCAACGTAAAATTTGATGTTTTGCTCGTTATATTCGAACTCTTGGCCGATGCAACTTGAACAAGTATTCCCATTGCTTCTTTGATCTTCTTTTCTCCTCCAAAGCCAATGGATCCTTAATACCTTTTGTCCCATGGTTCTCATCATTTCATCCCTCTTGAAAAGGATTCGTCATTGAATCTTTACCCACATCAAATAGAGAAAGGTAAGAAACATTGAAAGGCAAAGAAATATTATACTCACATGAAATATCCAATTTATAGGCATTGTTATTGATCTTCTCAAGCACTTAGAATGGTCCATCTCCCCCTCGGTTTTAATTTTGACATCTTTTGAGTCGGAAAACGCTCTTTTCTCATATGCACCCAAACCCAATCACCTGGTTCAAATACACACTTTCGTCCTTTATTTGCTTGAGAAGTATATTGCTCATTTTTATTCTCAATTTGGCATTGTACCTTCTTATGGAGTGATCTTACCAACTTGGCATTCTTCTTTCCATATAAGCTACCTCTTTCATCAACATGTAAACGAATTAAAACCATAGGTGTTAGTTGATTAAAATCATAAATAATTTCAAACATAGTATAAAAAGTAGCAGAATGTGTGGCCATATTTTATGTAAATTATATGAATGGCAAGTAACCCTCCAAACTCTTCAATTTCTAATTGACTATAGTGTGCAATAGTTGTATCATAGTCCTATTGACAACCTCAATTTGCCGATCCATTTATGGTTGACAAGTCGTAGAAAATAATATCTTAGTTCCTAAATTACTTCACAAAATCTTTCAAAAATGACTAAGGAACTTAACATCTCTATCCAATACAATACTTCTAGGTACCCCATGTAAATGTACTACTTCCTTAAAGAGTAAATCAGCAATATTAGTGGCATCATCAGTTTTATCACATGGATTGAAACGTGCCATCTTACTTAGTCTATCTACCACCACAAATATGTAATCTCTTCATTTCTTAGTCTTAGGTAAATCCAATACAAAATCCATAGATACGTCAACCCAAGGCTCACTAGGAACGGGGTAATGGTGTATACAAACCTTGTGGTAAAATTATAGATGAAGCTTTTTTTTTACAAGTGATGCATCTGCTGCAAACTCGATCAACATCAACTTTCATATTTGGCCAATAAAAGTGTTCATTTAACATCTCCAAAGTTTTCTTAATCCTAAAGTGACCCATTAAACCTTAAATACGTGCTTCACTTATTAACAATTCTCTCATGGAACACCTAGGTGCACATAACTTATTATCCCGAAATAAATATCCATCGTGCTTAAAGAATCTATCTATAGCACCTCTATCACATGATTCATATATATTAGGAAAGTCCTGGTCATTTGCATACATGTCCTCAACATATTCAAATCCTAGAAATTTGGTACCTAAAGAAGTAAGAAGTGCATAATTCCTTGACAATGCATCCGCTACCACAATTTTCTTACTTTGTTTGTACCGAATAACATATGAAAAGGTCTTAATGAACTCTATCCACCTTGCATGCATCTTGTATACAACTCCTTGTCATATGTAGGATAGTTGAGAGCTGCTCCACTTAGTTTTTCACTAAAGTAAGCTATTGGCATTCGTTCCTGTATCAAAACAACTCAAATATATATTCCCAAAGCATCACATTCAATCTCAAAAGTATTGTTAAAGTTAAGTAGTGATAAAATCGGTGTGGTACACAACCTATTCTAAATAGTGTTAAATACATTTTCTTGTTCAATACTCCAATGAGATCCTATTCTTTTCTTTACATTCTCCGCGAGTGGTGTGACAATTGTGCTAAAGTCTCTAACGAAACGCTTATAAAATCTAGCCAAACCATGAAAACTCTTTACTTCGATTATGTTTTCAGTTTTGGCCACTCATTCATGGTTTTGATTTTCTCCTCATCCACTTCAACTCTTTTAGAACTAACAACATAACTAAGAAAAACAACATTTTCCATACAAAATGTACAGTTTTTAAAGTTAGCATAAAGTTGTTCTTGTCTTAAGACTACAAGTACACATTTTTGATGTCCTATATACTCATTCAAATCCTTCATATATACCAAGATATCATTGAAGTGACTACTATGAGTTTGCCTATAAATGCAGGAAAGGCATGATTATTAATCTCATAAAATTGCTAGGTGCAATAGTAAGCCCAAATGGCTTGACCAATAACTTATATAAACCATACTCAATTTTAAAAACAGTTTTTCACTTATCTCCCTCTCTAATCCTAATTTGACAATATCCACTTTTAAGATTTATTTTGCTAAACATGCATGATCCATTTAATTCATCAAACATATCATCTAACCTTGGTATATGATGATGATATTTTATCGTTATGTTGTTGATTGTTCGACAGTCTACACACATCCTCCAAGTCTCATCATTCTTTAGCAAGGTACAGCACATGGACTTATGCCTTCCCTCACATTTCCCTTGCTCATCGATCTCTCCACTTACCGTTGAAGCTCCTTTGTCTCCTCGAAATTACTTCTTTAAGTTGGCCTTTTTGGAATGATGGCTAGAGGTGTGAAGTCAATTTGATGCTCAATGGCTTGAATGGGTGGTAACCCACTCGGCATGTCCTCCAGAAATAAGTATTCGAATTCCTGTAACAAAGTAGTAGCCAAAGTAGGGAGAGGTGTGTTAGATTCCTTGAATTTGAGGAGTGATTCCTTATAAACCAACAAGATCGTCCGCCAGTTTTCAAGTACTGCCCTCTTCAACTCACTCTCTTTTGCCAAAAAAAAAAAAAAAAACTCACTTTCGACTTTTCTCTCCTATCAGAAGACTCTTTTTTTTTTCCTCATAGTTAGTCACCTTACTATTTTCTCTCTTGTTGTTAAAGATCAATCTCGCTCTCATTTTCTCTTATTCTTTTATCTTCCCTTTCAATTTGATTTGATGTTCATAAACTTATGTTCATGTTAATGGCGCATGAGTAATAGGTTTCTCATCTTTAGTAATAATGTACCTATTTTTGTACCCATCATGCATCACCTTCCTTTCATATTACAATGACCAACAAAATATGCTCGACATACATAGAAACTACATCACACATCACTTCATCATGATACATACCAATTGAGAAACTCACAGCACTCACCTATTCACCCTTACCTCTCCACATTTATTCAATCATTGCAATTGATAAGGCCTAGGATGTTTTAACATAGTTAACACCAATTTCTTAACAAGTGTATTGTTAGCTACATTGGTACAACTACCCCCATCAATAATCGTACTACCTACCTTGTTGTTGTCATGGCATCTTTTTTGAAATAAGTTCTTGCTTTGTTGTTCTAAGTCATCCACTTTAATTTGAGAACAAAGAGTTCGCTTTGTAGCCAAAAGCTCTTCCATTGCAAACTCCACTTTCTCACTATCACTAAATCATCCATTTTGGACATGTCATCATAATCACCATCACCCTCACTCACCACTTCTCCATTGTCACACAAGATCATTTCTCTTTTGTTTGGACATTGAGAAGCAATGTGACCCATTTCCAAGCACCTAAATCATTTAATATCCCGACTCCTAGATAATTGGGAATCCGCCTTGGGTATAATTGATCTAGTAACTTCCTCTCTTCCTTTCGATGGCTTAACTCTACTCTTTTATACAACTCCATCACTCCTATGTTATCCCACTTCGATTGTCAAGAAGGATTAGAACTTGATGGATATCTAGCTGTCCACTTCCTCTTCAACTGCCTCTCTACCTTCATATCTACATGTAGCATGTCTTCTAATATCACATAATGTTGTAATTCTACCACATGAGCTATCTCCCTATTCAAACAATTCAAAGATCGAGCAATGGTGATCTTTTTCTCCTACTCCAAATGTCCCTTTGGATCGCTCTTTCCTTTGAATGAACAAATTTTCATTTTAATATTGCACATATTTCTATCAACTCCATCTCCAATATAATCTCTAGTTCTTATATCATGCCTATCTCCTCTATTCATCATCCTTCTTATTTCCGCCTCCACTGACGCTTCATCATCAATTCCACTACCAGCTTCATTTTCACCAACAATCTCGACTCTAGACTCTTGTCTACGTTACCTCCTTGCATTAGAAACTTTCCTAGGTTGTTCCCTACATAAATTAGTAACAATGTACCTTGCCTCTCCATCAAAGCTTCTTACTTATCAATCCTATCTCCCATATCCCAAAACAACCTTTCAAACAGTTGTATCATCTCCTTCGTCATGATAGCTGAATTATGCTTCCCGCTTGAAGTAGAATCGTCTCTTTAAAAATCCTAAAACTAGAATCATATTTGTTTCACGTGTGTACACTCATGTATCACTCAATTTGGATTTTTCCTCTCTATTAGTCTTATCACTCTGCCTTTTTCCCACTCAATGCTTCATTGGAAGCGCTTCAAAGAACTAATTTAATTTCAATCTGAATTCAACCCTTGTGGAGTTCAAACAAAGAGTTAAGAGAATTGACTTTAGAATTACTCAAGAAAATAGGAATTTGACACTTTGAATGGAAACATTAAGGATAAATTCAAAAATGTGTTTCTTGAATTCGAATCGGACACTTTTGACTTTGAAATTTTATTTTATTTTATTGTAATTGCTATATTTATTTATTTATTTTTCAATTTTTGAATTCTTTTACTAAATACATGAGAATTCAACAAAGAGCCCAAAAAATTGAAAAAGAATTGATTTGGACATTAATATACCGTACAGACGACTTTTGAATTTTTTTCAATATTTTAATTGGATTGAATGACATAAAACACGAAGAACATGAAGAATGAAGATGAAAACTCAAAACAAAATGTAAATGATATAACATTGAAATTTGAAGTCCAAGCTCTAATACCAATTAATGCGAATCAGTCAATTTAACTATGAAACATATGACAGATTACATCAAATCAAAAAAAGCAAAAAATCAACATTTGAAAACTCGACCCAATAAATTATTGAACCCAAGAACCAAGACAATTGGAATGAATGTCTTAACTCCGTGGCCACAATACCTATGAACCACACTTGAATTGTTGAACACCACAAAAACCAGTTCTTGATAAGTTCGAGATTAATTTAATGAAGAACCAGTTGAAATTAATATGTCTCGTAATAATATCTCAATAATCGTGAGTTTTTTTACAATGAATAAAAAGCCCTATTTATAGGGAATCAATAAAATCCTAGATAATGTCAATATTATGGTAAATTTACCAAAAAGAAGAATTCTAACAAAAATAGGAAACTAGAATAAAAATTATAATTCTCACCTAAATTTTGAACCATGCGGCCGCATAGAACAATTAGGTGTGGCCGCATGGTCAGGTTGGTTTTGAGTGTTTGATGCGGCCACAAACTTATCGCACCATGCGGTCGCATGGTTGTCAGGAAGACCTTCATCTTCCTTTGCTCAAATCAATTTTACCCGTCTTGGTTTTTCTTCCATGCTCAACTTAAAACTTGATATTTTGCTTGTTGCATTCGAACTCTCGGCCCATGCAACTTGAACAAGTAATCACATGGCTTCCTCGATCTTCTTTGCTTGCTATAACATCATTGGTACTTCTTCTACAACCAACAGCTCCTTTCTAGCATTCATCTCATTGTTCTCATAAAAAAACGTGATATTTCAATTTGGCAAAAAAAAAAATTATAAAGCTATTGATGGCAAACATAAGTCTAAGGCAAGTGCAAAAGGTAAGATGTGTGTTAACTGAAGTAATTTGGGCCATGTTGAAATAGATTTTTCTAAGAAAAATAATGAAAGGAAAGGATAGTGGTGAGGTGAATATTGCCATTGGGTCTAGTGATGACCCAAGTACGGTTTATTGAGGGTAAACCTAGTTACTATATGAGTATTTATGTATAATCCTTTCGATCTGCTTATGTGTGTAATTACATGAATTGATAGTGATTTTATTAGTTTGTGTAATGTGTTTTCATGCATAGTAGATTATGGGATGCATTAGCAGTATATATGTATATTGGTAATGTGGAATATAGATGCCTAGGGGTGCATTGGTTATATGTATGGGAGATATGTGATATTTGGATCACAAGTGCAGATGTCATTAAATGTTATGTGGCGTTGATGTGCATTGGGATAAAATGTGAGTGTGTGGTCGTCTTTGGTTACTTCCTTGAGTTTCCAATTGCCTTCTCTATTCTACTTTGCCTTTTATAGGTGCATGTTAACCACCATTGTTGGAATTCTCTATATGTTAAGACCTTAATCAGTTAGAGTGTAAGAGTGACACTTCTATCATTTTTGTTAGGTAAAGATCTATTATCCACTTAGGTTGGAAGAAATGAGGTAGTGATAAAAGATTATCCCATAAACTTAGGATCTATTGTGGTTTACCAGTTAGACATGTTTTAGTGATCAGTCTAATGAGCATGGTGGACGATCATATGAGATATGTGTTCTCGAAGTGTAAGCAACACGGAATAGAGTAAGATAAGTGTGGTGAGATCTTTTCGTAGGGTCATTTATGAATATGTTTTATATGTATTGGCCATTTGTTTGATTAACTTGATGTTAGTCTAATGTTCTTTTTTGGGCATGTTTGACAAATCTGTATGTTATATTTTCATCACATATTTATTAGATCTTCATTGATTACTGTGATTATCTACTTCTACTTGGGTTTTCTTGAACTTAGCTCTTGTGTGTATATGGAATGATATGGTATGTACTGGGATCCGAGACACAAGATAAGGTCTGTGATTCTAATTTAATTGGTTACCTTGATTAGACAAGTACAAACTTGTATTTTGTTTTTTTTTGTAGGTTGATTGGTATCAAGTTGGAGATTTGTTGGCTCGGACAATAACAATAAAACGATGTCAAATAATTGTATTGACACCATAGGGTGGCCCGAAATTAACCTAAACTTGTGGATGACCCAAGTTATTGAGTTGGATGGCTTTGGTTAGCTGGCCCATTTATTGGTAAGTTGGGACTTCGATATTAGGCTAGATGGGTTATTTCTTTGAATTGAGTCTTGAATAAGTGCCAAAGTCTTATAGTGACTTGTTTTGACTATAAAGGAACTCCTCCATTGTCTTCTCATTTTTTGAAACTTCATTGAGAGATTTCATTGTTTCCTCGAGCTCTTTGATCTATCATAGATGCACGCCTTCCTCTATAAAGGATAATGACAAAAAATGAAGAAAAATGTTGGAGATATAGTGAATGAAGAGATTTCAGATAGAATTTCTAAGTTACATTTACAATATCATTAGTTGTGCGACTACTAATCATATCTTTGTAATTATTAAAAGGGGAAATTAAGCTCGTTACTTTGCTTATTTTTTGAATTCTCAATTAGTGTTTACCTTTTCCATTTTTAAAAATACTGCTAATATTTCGTAGCTTCCTCTCAGAACTATTCTAAATTACTCAATATAATAGATCTACCAACTCAATGGCAAAAGGCATTTTAAAAAGTAAAGGCAGAAGGCCAAGTGTCTAGTTGTGCAAACATCCAAGTAGTGTATTTTTATTTGGGTGTGAATACTGCCTCGATTCCTTAAGACTAGTGCTACTCCCTGTATTCCTTGAGGTAGGAATGGAGGACGAGAAAAGATCGACTTTATTTAGTTAGTCCACTAGGTAGCAATATTAAAAAAATAAGGAAAGAGTGAACTTCCTTCTTAGGCCTATTGATAATAGTGCAATTATCACGTTTTTCAGCCACTAATAATCGTATTTTCATGATTTATTGGTGCCTAAACGTTCTAAGTACACTTATATTTTGGTTTAGGTTGCAAATGGATGAATACGGTGGAAATAAGGAGAAACAAGTGAAATAGGACCAAAATGGAGGAAAGTAAAAGTTCAGGGACTAAAGTGCAA
>CAIGRF010276088.1:0-12632 GCA_903798235.1 Fraxinus ornus
TCCTGAGGTTCGCTCACAATGAATACTTATAATTTTAATTTAATAGACGCTATTTAATTTCCTTATAGGCCTATGCTTGAATATGGCCAGCCTGAAGAGCGTACGGGCCACGTGGGCTCGGTTTGGTCCACTTGGAAAATGTTTGAGTTAGGCTAGGGTCCTAGCTGGTCTAGAAAAAGCTGCAGGCTTTTAGGGCCGGCCCACAAGCCTGCGTGCAGTCGGCCCAATTGTCAACCTTAACTAATCCTAAAATACGGTCATAATTTCACTCATGACTCCTGAGGATTGTTTAACAATTTCCTAGTACAACAATTATTCATGCATGTTCATGCCATGATCAGATTTATATGTAATTAACTGCAGATGCGGTATGTACCCTGACTTGAGCTCCGAGGCCACAACCACTGAAACCCTTGTTCTTGGAGTTGCCCCCCAGAAGAAGTATGCATTAAATTCTTCATGTTTTAATCTTTATTTATTCTCAATTATTTCAAAAAATTGTAAAGTTAACAATTGGTTTTTCATTTGATGCCAGATATTTCGAGGGTTCCGAGTCTGAAATGGGTGTCGTAGCTGCAGAGAACGGATGCAAGTGCGGTGCTAATTGCACTTGCAATCCGTGCAACTGCAAATGAGTGACGGCGGGACTTGAAGCAGAGAAGAAGAAAATGATTTTCCAGTAATAGTTTGTGGCCTTGTTTATAAAGCAAAATATTGTCAAGCTACCGTATCGCGTGTAATAATAAAAGTCACCATTGGGGAGGGTATCATATATGTGGTTACTTTGTGTTTGTGGAAATTAAGGTAGTGTATCATGGATGCTAATCTCTGCTGGTGAGTCAACTAATGAAAGTTATAAGAGTTGGGTTTGTTAAGTTAATGGAAAATCATTTCTTCTATTTCATGTTTTCGATTATTAACTTTAGAAAATCCTATGCAATAGTTCCAATGATCTAGACCCTATTATAAGATATTATAAGATCTTGTAATTTGCATCTCAAAGTCATGGTACATCCAAGCTCGTACACAACACAAATGATAAGTTTAGTACGAAATATTAGTAGATTCGATTTGACCGGAGACACTAAACATGTTTGAATTTTTATTTTCTAGATACTCATTTTTAATCATGCATTCACTCGATCAAATATTTCAACCCATCAATTTAATTATTTTTCTACTTTTTAGCCACATGTTTTTCTAAATATCTTTAAAACAATAATGGTTGTCAAACAGAGACTTAGATGGGAGTTGATGTCGTAAGGTTATTGGTGACGAAAATCTCAGTGAAGAACAATGGTTATTATCACTGTTTTGAAGATGGTAGAATACGAGTCACGTCGGTTCGGTTTAGAGGGCTGCGATTTTTTGGCCCAGTCCTACCTGCCCTCCTGAAAATTTGCCAGGAAAAAATGAGAAAAATTGAAGATTAGAGATTCATTCATAGCACGATAGGTTTAACTAATGAATCAGAATAATAATAAAATTAGCAATTAGGAATCACTACTACAATTTTCCTAAACCCTAAAATTCTTGCCCAAGAAGGTTTGTCCAAACTGCCAATCAGCTGGTGCCACGTTCCTTGAAGTTGATGTGCGTCCGTCACTGCCTGTGACTCTAAATGACAAAGCCTGGCTCACAAGAACTGAACTGGATTGCCAGTTTTGCCCCCAGTTGCGGCTCATGGACATCCATTGGGTTTTTGTACCTTTGATGGTCACCCCCACTATATCCCCTGCACCCGCGACGTTGGTAATCAGAACCAGGTTGAAGTAACTGTTCCCGTTTATTGTGAATCTTATACCCCCTTGTTTTTTGCATGGTACCCTGTGGAAAAATATATATTAATTAATTAGTTTAAACATTACGACAAGTTTGTTTTGTAGTTATTTATAATTATTTTAAATTTTAAATAATATAAATAAGTAATATCCAAGCGAACAAATTCATCCATTTGACATGATTTTTGCTTCCTTTAGAAGGGCTTTCTCAAGCGAACAATTAATCTATTTGGCATGACTTTTGTTCTTTATTCATCTAGAAAAGATTCTCGAGGAAGCTACCTTAGTTTTTTGTTCGAAAATTAATTTTTAAAAAAAAGTTGTATTTCGAAAATGTTTTTAGATGAAGCAACATTGGATCATTTTAACTAGAAGAATCGTTTTCATAAAATTAGTCAAAATGTATTTAAAAGCAGCTTTTGATTTCAAAAATTTCTTTTTGACTTTTAGAAGTCATGTCAATCTGGGCTCTATTAATTTTTATCAAAATCTAATTTTAGAAAAACCAAACAATGGCTATTTCTTTGTCGAAATGTGAGGGTAAACAATATATTGACAAAGAAGTGTATAATTTAAACACCTTCCAAAAAACCTAGGATAACTAACTAGTAGTTCAGGTGACATCAACCATTAATACGTTGTAGATATTAACTTCTTTTCTTCATTCCTTATCACGTAAATTAGCAATTTGGAGCTTATTTGGGATAAAAAAATTTAAAATTATTTTCATCCATAGATAAAACTCATAATTTTTCCTCGCTTTTAAGTCCAAATTCTTCAAAAATTACTTCATAAAATCTCTCCCAAATGAATCTTAATCAGGAAAAATAATGTTTTTGAATAGTGATTTTTAAGAGAATTCGTGTTAAAAATTAGGAAAAAATTTTAAATTTATGTGCATAATATTTTATTGTGTAAATATGTGATTGAAAATGAGGGGCTATGCTAGAGTGCCCANTGCTAGAGTGCCCAAGTTGGGTGACAAAAGTGGGTGTGGCCAAATGATTGGGCAAAGTAGAATTATCCGAAAATAAGTACGTAGTAAAAAAGTTTTCAAATAATTATTGTCAAATATTTGCTTTATTATTAGAATCTGAGTAGTTATATGGCCACGCGACACTAACAAAGTATGATCCAATGATTTGGCAAAAACAGTTAAAAGGCATTTGTGAACAAGTCACAAGTACCCTCGAGAAGAAACCATTGTTACCATAGAAATCTAATAAAAGAGCAAAAATGGAAATGAAAAGGGTCGCTAGAGTTCTTACCGGCGAAAGTTGACAGGCGCGATGCCGGCGCCGTACTCGGCGATATGGAGAAACATGGGCATGGAGAGATCGAAGTGGGGCCTAGGGGGGTTGCACCACCCGCCGTCGTCACTGGGCAATGCGTAATTTGGTGGGCAGAAATTGGTGGCGGTAACATAAATTGAAGGACTCCCGAGTTTGCACCAATTGTGGTCCTCCGGCGCATCGCATTTTATTTCAAAGCAGGATCCGCAACTGAAGCCGTCGTTGAATAGAGCCGTGCTTAGCGCTGCCGTGTTCAAGCCGTAGCCTTGGCTGTACAAATTCCCATAACCACAAGCACCACCTGCAAATTAAACGCCAAACCTCGAGTCATCAAAAGCACGTATAAAACACGATTTTCAGTATGAGTGAATACCCATTGTGCCGGAAGCGTCTTGGCCGCCGTAGAAGGTGGCGCGGGCTGTATTCCATGTGCCGCCTGTGTAAATGCCGGGGATTCTAGAGTGAGCAGCTGATAGAAAACAGATGAGGCTAACAATGCAGAGCAACGACTTCATTGTATCTCTATAGCTAGCAAGTGAAAGTAGAGCGTCAAAATGCTGATTAAAGTGTGTCTTAGAGAGAGAAAAGGGATATATGTATGGATATAGAGAGATAAAGAGAAAATTCAGGGGGGCAGATGGAAGGGTAGAGGAAGGTTGACCGGTACTTATGGTGGATGGCCACTGATGAGTATTGGCTTGGAGAAGGAGAGCGCGGGGGTCGTGGCGGGGACAACAAAATCATGGAAATTGTGCTAGTGGGAGGGAGACTTAGAAAATCATTTCCAAGGAAAATAATTGTCATCAAACAATGCAAAAGTAAAAGTTGGAATTGAATTTTCATGAAAAATTTTGCCCAATCAAACGTAGCCATAGTGATTATCTTGCATCAAGAAATTATATGCAGGTAAAGTGTAAAGAGTCTTAACCTATGTTTGACTCAAGTTTATAAACATTAAAATGATTTGTTATCTACACATTACGGGTAACCCATAAGTACTTGAACAAGTCTTTGCTGAGGTGGCCTACAACTGGTAGCTGTTAAGAAGTTACACTAAATAGTATTTACTAATATATATATATATAGAGGACTGTTTGTTTCGAATTAAAATCATATTTTAATCTAAATCAAAGTCAAACAATCAATATTAATCACATTTTTTGTAGGTCTCACATCTTTTTAACTACACATTTCAAAAACTTCTATCAGAATCTACTAAAAATCTAATTTTAATCCCCACTAAACACCCACATATATTCCGAATACCATAATACACGTACAGTTTTGTGGAGTTTCAGGAAGAGTCTTATCCATTCTCATTGTAGGGTAACAACGAAGTTGTTGAAAATCAATAGTTTTTATTATTTTAATGTTTTTAGTTGGTGGAAAACATTATATTTTTTTTCATGTTTTCTATAAAAATAATTATGATTTTTTCTTTTGGGTGTGATAAACTTTTATACTTTAAATAGGACTGATAATGCGATGGAGACCATGTTCCCCAGTCCCACATCCGTCCCGTCCCCGTCTCAAGGCAATGGCCCCCATCCCTATCCCGTGTGCCCGATTAGGCAGGGAAGCCCTTTCCAATTTGGGGTGAGGCCACGTGGGTATTGGATATAACGAGTTCTACACCTCATATCGGGTATAACACCTCAGTTAAAGTTGCCAAAAAAGGGTCTAGTTATTTATTAAAAATATATTCAACACTATAAAAATTGCTACCACCTCAAGTTAATGTTCCAAAAATAACTGTACTTTGGGTTGTCACGAAACCTCGTTGAATTATGAAAGTTGCTGAAATGTAACTGAACTTTGTCAAAATGCTCTCCATCCATCACTCGTTAAAATTTCATAAGTTTGGTTGGATGGAACTATGTAGCAAACGGAATTTGCCGTCCAATTCTCCCAATCAGTGATGGTTTAAAAACAATTTGACAAAGTTCAATGACATCCCAACAACATTTATAAAGTTCAGAGATCTTCTGTGACAAAACCCAAAGTTTAGTAATTTTCAGAACAATTAACCACCGAAGAAGTATTGAAGATACAAAAATAAAGTGAAGAAAGAATAAATTCTTCTTCATCGACAATCAGCTCATGTCTGGCGACATCACAGGAGAACATTATTTTCGGTAATCATAAAGCCACATATTACCGCATTCAACTTTATATTATATTGAACGAACAGGGGAAGTAATACAGAGGGAGAGAAGATTAGACTTCAAATACAGCTATAATCAAGAGAATACACAATCTTACAATCAATTTTTTTCGCCCAGAGAGCTCTATCTACAGGCAGTGACTGGAGACAAATACCTTTATGTATATTTCTCATCCGACAGATCAACAAAAATGCAAGGATGTAGGCGCTTGCTGACTTCCTCGCGCAATTGACCCAAAACCCTGCAGCAAATCAGTTTAGTGCCCTCCAAAATGGGTCACAACGCAGATAATCAAACTGACGCCTGCCCAAGAGATATCAGGGATTGAACTGTCTGTTTATGCAGAAATCAACTTACACCAATATAATTCTTGTCCATTAGCGCGTCTAAAGTAGTATCAGAATAAGAGATACTTGAGTCTTCAGTGGTTATACCTATTTGCTGCGAAAATAATAGCCTTGAGCCGAACACTTGAGATGGCATTCAAAGCCAATGCCCATGTCATTTTCCAAAAAAATTGTAACTGAATTCAAGATTTGGCTTAACCAAACAGCTTGGTCTCGGCATGAAGTCTCAGCCACAGGCTTCATTGGGATGAAGTCCTTATATTCCTTGAACCTCCTTCAGAGTGAGAATATCATCGCGTGGAAGTGCTTCTTCCACTCGAACTTTTACTTCATCACCAACCTGTACTCCAACAGATACCCAAACAGAAGCTTGTAATCCAACCTGTAAACAGTAAACAAACATTAGTTTAATTTTATTAACACAGTAGTAATTCTATAGGAAATCTCAATTGTCTGCTTAATTCTGGAATAAATGGCCGGGGAGGGGTAAATGTAAATTTCATTAAGCAATTTCTGGCTGCTTGTAATTTCAAGCAATTGTCGTATGATTACCTCCGTCAAGAGTATTGCTACTATTCTATCTTTGATGAATCTGAGGACCAAAGCAGAAAACCTTTTCTCTTTCGGTTGCCTTCTCAAGTATTCTATTATCCAATATCGAAGACTGCTGTTGCAGATCTTCCTTACTAGCCGAGTATTCATGTTTATCATAGATGCCATCCCTTCCAGCTGACCCGCTGAGAAAGGAGGAGAATCTCCCCTAACAAAAGCTTTCACCTACATATGGGAAACAAATTAGCTTTCCGGACTCTCGTGCAATGCTATGAAATGACGTGATTTCTGGTGGATATATGGATGGCAGATGAAAGCAATACTATGCAAGTGAACATGATTGAAATTAAACAAACTAGTCGGAGGTGTTTGATGCAAAGGCACTTTGTAGGTTAAAAAATGAGCTAGATGTGATTCTTCCCAAGTACAATTGCAAGGAGAAAACATACCAAGCACCGAAAGCATGTCATGCACCAAATTGTCTAACATCATAGAAGATTAGATTATATTTCCTATGATACATCCAGAATTATTTGCGTTTGTAATCCATGAAAAACTACCTGATAGTGTGCAAGGAGATCCATATATCTTCGGATGGGAGATGTGAACTGCACATAACCAGGAAGTCCTAAAACCCCATGGCGTATAGGCTTCCTGAAATCCATTTCAGCCGCACGCATGATTTTAACTACAGCAGAACTCCTTACAGGGCCTTCAGGCAGATGAGAAAATGCAGCTATATCAATATTTGATTGAGGTTGGCCCCGGTAAGGTAAAGGTATGTTATTACAACAACCAAGAGTGGCTATAACTTCGCCACAAAGTATCATCATTTCAGTTACAAGCCGCATTGCAGGATCTGCCTGATTTTCCACATAAAGCTTGATCAAGGGCTCCGGATCGTCTGGATTAGTCACCTTGATTCTTGCTTCTATCGTGGATGTGTCTATTGCACCCTACACGAGGCATTTAGGCTTATACGCACACACCGAATGGGAAAATAATGTCATGTGACAATAGACATTCAGGAAGAAAGTTGCTTGTAGGAGAGAAGTTAAACCATTAATGATAATGTAGGATACCAATAATTACTATAATACAGTAACCTTAATCTGATGAAAAATCGCTAGCATTGCTGTTGAACAGATTGAAGCAGCAACATGCACAAATACACAAGCCCAGATATCAGGTGACACTTGCAAAGATTCAAATTTTCCATTGACCATATTCATGCTTGATGCATTTGTTGATGAAAAAAGTATGGGTTGTAACATGTACAAGCATAATTGCAAACAACAGAAACAGACTGTGTGTCAAGTGACAGAAAAACTATCCATAAGAGAAGGTACAGGAGATAGGTGGAAAGTTGAATGGTAAGGTTATCATCAATTGAAAAATAGGACTTTCAACTGTTGAGCAAATTGAATGTTGCAAGTTTCAAATGAAGAGATCTTCTCCAACTCGCCAAACATGATCAAATATTAATCAATCTAGACGAACTAGGAATCTCCTTTAAAACAAAATGTTATATCTATTTTTGACAAGTTTGATTCACTATCATTATAAACTAATGCAAGATAAGGGGTACAAAACCAGCTTGGTGAAACTACAGACATTAAACTACATTGTTATATTTTTCCACTATTGGAAAAATTTATCTGACCTGTCCCTGACGCCACCGTAACCGGAGCATAGCAGCCTCAGAAAGAAGTCTGAGTTCGACTTCCTCTTCTAGGTTCAGATGGAGAAGTTCAGATGCGCTCTCGTATGTTAGCATATATGTTGGTTTGATAATTGAGTTTTCCACTGAGTATTCTGCAATGCTATAAAGAGATAGAAGCAGCAAGTTTGTTATCAACGCTTCCATTGCAAGTTTTTATACATTCTATCATCAAATAGAAAGGTACAAATACAATGAGACACACTTCATAATTTTTATTCTAGATCAAAAAGATGAGAAATGAACAATTCTACATGTGGAATTCAGTGATATTCCACATCTATAAGAAATATTCCAAAAGAGGTCTTAGTTGCACAGATATTTTGTAAAACATTTCTACACATCATCAACTTCATAATGCTGTAGGATGGGTTGGTCTTTGAAATTACAAAGGCCGCCATTTTTTTTTAACTTTCACAATTAACTTATCCTCAAATAAAATGTGGGGAACTTGGAAATAGTTACAATAGGAAAGGTTGAAATAGAGAAGTAGAAGCAGAAAAAAGTCAGTATCTGATTTCATTCTAAATACAGTTTAAATTTCCTCAATGCTGAAAGATTTCTTTTCAACATACTCCAGACAGAAAGTAAGAAATTAGCCCCATGATTAAAACATATTGCCCTTCAAAGATGGCAGGCTCTCTGTAAAATGATCCCTATATTAACATTGTCTAGGAAACTATTTAACTACTTACCTGCCATCAGAGTGTAGCACAACAGAAACTGTAACAGCATTACATGGCTTTCCTTGCTTCAAACTCATGCCTTCCATGGCCAGTTTCTCAGGAAACATAGGGTAAGTAGCAGTTGGTAAAAATACAGAAGTTCCCCTCTTCATTGCCTCTCTGCAGATCAAGAACTATATTAGATTATGCCTCAGAAGATTGGTTTTGGAAATAAATTTTCCATGAGCATCATATTTACTTGTCTATCATGCTCCCAGGTTGAATTAAGCTAGTCGGATCTGCAACATGTATCCAAACCTTAATGCGGTCATCCTGTAGCCTTATTGCGCTCAATGCATCATCAAGCTGCATATATTTTTTCATCAGCAATTAGAAAATTGACAGTTCCTCAAATATTAGATACACATGGCAAATATGGTATCTCAAACCACATATGTTCTCTATGATAAAGTTTAAAAGCCTCTATTGATTACTACCTCATCAGCTTCATCAACATCAATTGCATACACCTTCAGGTGAGTCAAATCTATTCTGTCAACCTGAAAACAAAGAGAAGCATATGATCTGCATAAACAAGTGTTGGATCACACACCATATTTATTCACATCATTTCATTCTGATAAAAATGCATTATTACATCGAGAGAGAGAGAGAGAGAGAGAGAGAGAGAGAGAGAGGATGAAAACAAAAAAAAGCATCTAGAAGCAGCTCCATTCTGCAGTGGAAAGGAATGAAAATCAGGGTGTAGAGAAGATTGTGATTTGAACTTAATACAGTTAAGAAAATATGACAATCAATTTTTGAATTAACTGCATTAGATCTCAAAGTTTTACTCTTGAGCAGCAAACAAGCCATGGCTAAAAGTGCTAAAGATTAAAGAGGAAGCAGACCTTATCCAGGTCAGGAGACTCTAAAAGAACACTTTCAGCAGCTGCTAGAATCTCTTCCGGATAATCAGTACGAATATTCAACTTTAACAAATCAAGATTGACATGTACAGGGAAATAACCAATATCTATGAGGAGGCCTACTGCCGCTGATGCTGTTTTAGCCAGTCCCATGGCCTTCAGAATCTGCCAGAATTAAGGAAGGCAACATGAATTTCCCTTTCTTTCATCATTTTCTTTCTCTAATTAAATAATGCTGTCTTTTAGCATGGTAACAATTGAATAACTTTGTGAAATAGTTTAAGGCTTGGTTTGGTACTGCTGTGCTTTTAAGAAAATTAAGTGATTTATTGCTGCATCGGTATATTGTTAATTATAATGACTTCTTTTGTATTATTATCATCATTAATAGTATTATAAACTTTTCTTAACAATTATAAATTTTATTTTTACTTTTATAACAATGTGTAATATTAGAAATAAGACAATGTTTTCACTATAATTATTTTAAAATGAAAAAATAATATCTATCAATAAATCTCAAATACATAAAATTACAAAATAGAAACATAGTGGATATAGTAGAAAAATACTTAAATAAATTTAAATTACCTTTGGCACATCATACTTAATTTTGTTTCTCAATTTATTTTTAGAATATCAATAAACCTTGGATAAAAAAATGGATTATTTTAATTAATTAGAATTCAAATTAATTTTTTTTATTATCAATAATTGGAGAACGTAAAAGTAAAATCTAAAAAGCTACCATTTTACTGCTTCTCAAAATCTGTGTCACACGGTACCGATTTTTCTAAAATCATTATTTAAAATTTTACCACACACCTAAAAAAACTTTTGATTGTTGGAGAATCATAAGTTGGTCTCTAGAATCAATCAAACGGGGGTCAAAAAAAAAAAAAAAGGAATCTCCCTTTTGAAAAGGAAAACATTCATTTTTGTTCCAACTAGTTTCATCCAAATAACCTGACATTAAGGATAAGAATGTCAAAGTTACCATTGCAGCTGTTTTCTTTTGGTCATCATTCCTGCAATCATCTATTGCATATGCTTCCAGAGACTCAATTCTATTCCAGATCTTCTCTTCAGTTCTCCATGAAGATTTTTTGGGTTTTGAATGCGGTGGCATTTCCCTGGTAGATTTCAGTAATGTCACAAACTCTTGAAGTTCTTTCTCAGCAGCTTCTTTGGCATGCTTCCGCCGTAGAAGTTCTTCAACCTAGAAATTGATATTCTTTCAATCATAGCTAGTAGACAAGCCAACAAAGCAAATAAGCATCATGGTGGGGAGCATCATGATCAATAGTCCGCAAGTTAACCAGGAAACAAGCACAACGTATAATTTCCAATAGACAAAGTGAAACCAAAAATCTGTAATATTAGCGACCAAACATGTGGCCATATAAGACGTTGCAACATACCTGAACAGCAGGTCGAGGCCCATAAACAGAAAATGAACCTTTACTCTCCAAAACGGTGAAGTATATGTCATCCTTTGAAAGCAGTAGATGAGCACAATAGCTCTCAATAGGCTCGGCACTACCAAAAATCATCTGTTAGAATAAACTAACATCATTAGAGGAACACAGAAATGCAAATTTAGTTATGCAAAAAGTTTACCTCAGCCAGCTCTTCCACTCTTACTGATTTGTTCTTTTCAAGAAGCTCAATCCAGGCAAACTCAAGCAATGTGGGATCCTGAACAAATAACAAAGCAAGTGGTTTACAATGTACATACAAAAAATAGATTCCAAAACAGCTGCATTTCAACTCCAAATGACAGGATTAACAGACCAAATTACTCTGAGCTCTCTGAACAAAGTCTAATATCTCTGTGTGGTCAAAGTTTTCAACACCAGGAACTATGAAAGTAATTTGCTGCGGCTTAATGGAGGTCATGGCACCATTCTGCATAAGTGAACCAAGAAAAATTTGAGAGACCTGAAGCTTAAAGTGCTTGACAAGTGTAGAAAAAGACAAGAATCCAACACCTAGCAACCTATCCAATATGCCGCATTAGTTGTTTCTAACAAAACCTGATCAGAAACCATCCAATTCTTCTTGCCATCAGGCTTCTGTGCAACTGCCAGCAATACCCTCTCCGGATCTTTCTTGAACTCTAGCAGAAATCCTTTCTGCAGCACCCGTTTCCCTAACTTATTTTCAAGAATATCTTCGCTGCTTTTCAGTTCCAACCTGCAAAATAATTCAACAACCAATATCACAAATAGTATGATCCATAAAGATAACTACATTATTTAACTGAAGGACTTAACACTTTGTTTCCTTGGTTCTGTCACTTAACATAGTATTTCCTCAGAGAACAACATTGAGGTCAACAGAGAAAATCTCACTTTAGGGATTGATCAAATGTGAGCTGGGAAGTAGTTATCATAACTTTAGCTTCTGAATAGTTAAAATGCATTAGAATCCCCAAAAAATCAACATATCTAATCAGGAACCTTCATATGCCAAGGACAAGTTTTGAACTCCCATATCTGCAAAGTTTTTGAAAAATTTCACAAATTTTATCACTGTCAGTTGCACCAGCTCCAATTATACCAATGGATTAACATTACAATTTATCCAAAAATAATTCAGTTACTATTCACAAAAAAATCGATAGTAGATACATAAAAACATACCAAAGTCGGATTAGAGTCAAAGAAATGATATTACAAGACAGGCGACAACTGAAGAAAGTACGTCTACGAGCAAATATATGAATTTATATGCTTCATACTTGTTGGACGCGCGAACTCTGCCGCGCTTGCGCAACGATTCAAGTTCTTCCACGACCATATCCACAAGGCTCTGCACCGAATATTTTCGAATTGCAACAATTCTATCTCCAACACTAATAACTTGATTATAATTCCGCTGGAAAACTGATAACCGAAACCCTAGTTTGGTGGATTGGCCACCACGGTGAAAGTGAACAGCCTTGCACTGGTGGACGCAGCATCTTATGGCGGCGATAGGTGGCGACGCCGCGCAGCAGCGCAAGATTGCGCTACCATTCATAGCGCGAACCGCCATTTACTCTAGGTTTGGAAATTCGAAAAGTTCATGTAATAGAGAGAAAATGAGAGAGATTTTGCTCACAAAATGGAATGGTAGAAAGTCCGGGACTCGGATAAAGTAGCAATGCAAGAGATATTGCCAGCCGAATTACAGAAAC
>CAIGRF010276134.1:0-11143 GCA_903798235.1 Fraxinus ornus
AAGCTAATCCATGATGGTTTAGGCGCAAAGTGGACAATTTCATACCAGTGTGGAGATATGTTACATTGATTTAGAATAGTAAGACCATTATTTCTTTTGTTCTACCCTATATGTTTATAATCTATCTCAAATGTTATATTTTGTTCTCTAGTTTTATTTTTCATGCGTCAGCAGACATTTAAACAAATTAAGACCTCTCATATGGTGCATACCACTCGAGAGAAAATTAGAGTTTTATACAATTAAAGAGCAGACGAGCAACAAGTCCTAGAGTACATAGTTTGTTAGTTCATGATATCGAAGCCATCATTCGGTCACATTGTCCAATGAATATGGGTTCTTGGCGGACAATTTCTTCAACTGAGAAAAAGGACCTTGAGGGTGAGATCACAGAAAGTATATGTTTGGATGTGTTTATGCTAATGGAAAAGTAATAGCTAAAGGAAACTTAATGAATCATTTCAAATTATATCAATCATTTCATTTTGTTTCTTTTTACTTTGTGGTTTATTTTCTAGAATTGGATATTTTGTTTTAATTACGGCTGTTTTTAGTTTATGATTTGCTTTCTTTTAATTATGTCAAATCAGAACGAACTTCGAGATAGATTTGAAAGACTCGAGATTAGCAAATTATATTAATAGACTATACAATGGGAGATATAGGGAGTTCAAGGCTGAGTTGAGTACATACTACAAGTTGCGCAAGGCAGATGAGAATGCATTAGCCAACCCCCCTTTGGAGATGCTTGATAGAGGTGTAGATCAATGGGTAGAACTCTGTAATCATTTCAATTCCGATAAGTTAAAGGTATTTATTTTATAATTATTTACTAGTTCACAGCTTTTACTCCTAATTTTGTTATGCAATACCTATAATGTTTTCTTTACAGAAAGCATCATTAGCAATTCTTTCTGGTTCACGTCCTTTCTCGTACATAGCGGAGGAGATGATAGAGGTAGTGAACTTATATGTTACCAACATGTACTTAATTAAAATATTTTGCTAATAATTTGAATAGTGTTTGAAATAATTGTTACTATTAGGATGGTTCGAGGTTTCCTGAAGTCAATGCCTTCGAGTTCGCTTATGCAGGGAAGAATAAGTATTGGACTTATAATGTAGCTAAGGCTCAACATGTAAGAAAGACTCAACACTATAACTTTTGTTTTACTTATCATGTGCTATATTTCTTGTCTATAGTTGTATTATGTCTCGGGACGGACCCAGCACCTGGCGAGTCGGGCGGCCGCCAGTGCTGGATTCGTCGGGAAAAAAATTAATTAAGAAATATGAAAGTAATTGTATATATATATGTTATTGTAGAATTAGAAAGTAAACTGTGCGCAGCTCAATTGGAGAAGCATCTCCCTTCCACCCTCAATTCTTGGGTTCGATTCTCTCTAATCGCATTCTTCCTTTCAATTTTTAAACACATCTATTATAAGTAATATTAATTAATAATTATAGCAATGATCTACTAAAAGAAGTGTAGCTCACATGGTTGAAGTGCCATTTTGTGCATTAGAGGTGTGTGGTTCAATTCTATGCTTTCACTTTTTTGTTTAATTTTTCAATACAATAAATAATAACTAAATAATTATATATTATAGTTTTTGTTTTCAAAATAATTTCTTTAAATAAAATTATTTACTCAAATTATTACTCTATGATATATACACTTTTATTGTTACATTTTATTAATNCATGTAAGAAAGACTCAACACTATGACTTTTGTTTTACTTATCATGTGCTATATTTCTTGTCTATAGTTGTATTATGTCTCTTGCATATATAGTTTAATCACATGGGCTATTTTATATCTCCTATGGATTATTTTTGTAGGATGAAATGCTTGTCAAAGAGTATAAATATCTTGTAGAGAAGGCAAAGGAGCAGCAGCTTCCCGAAGATACCTCTTTGAAGTCGATACATGTAGATGATCCTAAGGCCGGATTTTAATATCATGATGTTCGTTCTAGGTGCAAAGCTCAAGCATCAAATTTGTAGGTTGGGAGATGATTGCCTTCGAGACATTGAGACATTTTCTTCCAATGTACACAGTATAGAGGAGTTAGAAGCACAATGTGCTGCTCGAAAGGTAGAACATATAGCTCAAGTGAAGATGGAGCAAAGGACGAAAAACCAAGCTCAAGGTTGTTAAGTAACAATCCAATTCTACTTTACAGTCTTGGCATCACTCTATGCACCAGCTATGTAGTAAAGTTTCAGCTTCGTTGTACCTCCATTTACACCATTGTTAGATATTAATGCTAATGAGGAAAATGATGCTATTGAAGATGAAGAGAACAACTTTGGTGAGGATCAATTGCATATCTAATTCATGAGGATGAATAGTTTTTTTCAGGTGCATAATAATAGATTTAGAGGATGCTTGCTATACTATTTCTAAGTCCAAATGTAACCATACTTAATGAACGATTTTTATTTGTGCTTTCGTGTAATATTCTGGATTCAATATTACATTGATTGGTACTACATGTCTTAATTATTATTATTATTTTATTTTATTTTTTTATTTTTTATTTTTTATTTTTGCATCTTTATATTATTTTACGTACCATGTTGTCACAAATTTTTAATCGTTGGGAAAATGTATATATTTTAGCCCACAACAAAATTTGTAGGGAAAAGCAATATTATCTCATGGGTAAAATTAACTTTAGCAGGAGAATGATTATGTGGGGGAAAACATAAGCGACGTGTTGTATTGGTCTCCAAAGGATTCATAGGGAAAGACTTCCGTCCACAAATTTCAAAATTTTGTGGGCTGCTCAATGTTTGCAAACATGTATTTAAATGGAATAAATCATCCAGTTTCTACTTAGGCATTCTATTTGTCATGTAGCGAGGTTGGTGTATGCATCATGCTAACATATTATCATTAATTCTTCCCCATTATAGTTGGTTTATGGTCAGAGTCCTGTGTTTCCCATGTAAAGATTTTTTTTTTTTTGTCATTTTAATAAGACAATTTTCTTAGGATAAAGAAAGAAATCAAACAACTAAAAACATAGAATGCATCATCATAATATCTAAATTCTCACAATAAACAAAATGAACAAAAAGTTCAAAAGATAATTCAATTAAGATGCATTTACTGACCTAAATACTCCATGTAGGTTTTATCCCAGAATAACAATCTGTTAGTAGTATATATGGCACGTCTAAAGCATGATGACATTTGTTTCCAAGAAAATTATCGACAAAAGCAAATAATAAAGACGATACTCTTGAAGAGACTATGGACATAACTGATCATAGAACCTCAGAGAAGCTTCATACTCGAAATTAAATCAAAATGAAGAGATCTTGATAAGTTATATCTTGAGAGAGATATATGGAATCAAAAGGAAACATTTGTCACCGGCATATTTTATATACAGAGCTCAATTTAAAGAATGAAAATGAGGATATTGATTTAAAATCAGTCAAAGAATGTCGACTTAGAAATCGGCCAAAATAGAAAGACACGATCCATATAGAATTGAATTCAACATTAAATTTGAAGTTTTTGGTCCTGCTGTCCTAATACCTAAAGGTGTAAAGTCACGACACTAGTGAGAAATGAATATTTACAATATAAAGCACAACTTATGACAATGATTTTCGAAAGGACCTAGTACTCACTATGAAGAGATAAATTCCCTTGTGGTGGTTGCAATCAAAATTAGATAGCGTGTTTGATAATAATACCTATATAAAATCCTTTAATGTTTAATATGCTTGTAGCATATAATTTAAGTTCTGAGGAAGATATCTTTGTATGGATTGCAATTTGGATGTATGCTTTATCATTTTGTTAGTAAATATTTCTTGGAAACAAGGGTATGAATGTCCATATTTTCCATTAACTTTTGTAAAGAACCCAAGATCGCGATTTGTCAATATATATGTTGATAATTTGTAACATGATTGAAACTCTAGAAGAGTTTTCAAATGCAATAAATTCATTAAGAGGGAATTTCAAATAAAAGATATTGAAAAACTTTTGTCTTGACCTTCATGTCGAGCATTTACTTGATGTAATTCTTGTTCATGAGTTATCTTATACAGAAAAGATCATAGCAATTATTCTATATGAAAATTGCTTATCCGTTAGTAACCCGATGGATGTTCGTTCACCTAATGAGAAAAATGACTCTTTCAAGTTTCAAGATGATAACGGAGAAACTCATTGGTCCTGAAATACCAAAATTTACCGTAATAAGTACTCGAGTTTACATATCACTTGCAGTGAATTTATTAGTAAGATATATTTCTTCTATAATACAAAGAGTTGGAATGGAGTTAATCATGTCATCTATTTACCTACAATGCTATTTTTATATCATGGACATCTACAAAACAGAACTTGGCTGTCACTCTCAATAAGGCAGGTCGAGAATGCATATGACTTAGGTTCCAGAGACGTGATTTATCTTCTGACCAAGAAACTTTGACAATACTATATGAAGATTATTGAGATTTGGGATTCCATGAGGGTCAACCTTATCAAGAGGAGTAGCACAAACAATTGCTCTATATTTCATCTTTATTCGATGTGGGATTTTGTTAAAACTTGGGGTTCCATCTTAAAAATCAACCTTATTAAGAGGAATAGTTCAAATCCTTATTATTGGGTTTTTGATACCCAGTGAATCTCGGGCGATGATGTAAAGTCATTGTTTATTCAGTCGGCATCGATCACATGATTGAAGTAAAATATCGATACCACAATTGTTCAAACCATTTGGACCATTTGAAGTAGCCTAATTTAATTAGTACTACTCATGACCCGACCCATAACTTTTCGATGGCTTTTTAGGTTGATAGCCCATTCACCCATTACCAATTACTACTTGGGCCTAACTATTGCTTGACCTAAAGCCCATCCAATACCTATATATGCTACCCCGTCTCCTGTGTTGTGGCATGTAAGTGAATGACTACTGCCTTCTCCCTTTAAGCAATATTGTTGCGTCAGTGCTTAGTGCTTCCTTTGCATATGTTATTGTCTCTCCCCTTTTCCCTTAGCCTTTGTGGCTATTTGTGGCTACAACATCACTTAACTGTGGCCTTTGTGGGCAAGCCAAGAAAGAAACCGAGTTTGAGAGTTTTTTATGGTTAGGGTTTGAAGATTGTGGTGTTTGATTCAGTGTATTGGCGGTATACTAAGCCCGGAATACTTGGTGATCGTTTTTAATTTCAACATTTGGTATCAGAGCCACATTGGTGGTAGATTTTCGATGAAAACAAATCCAAAAATTGGTAGGAAAACAAGTTAAAAAATCTGCCCAGATTTTTTTTGTAAAAAAACCAAACATGCAACTTTGATTTTCAGACAATCCAAGAGCCCATTGGTGAAACGCAGACCGATTTCGAGACTTATGGTAGAGACGGTTCTGGAGGTGTGGTGTGTGGAGATGACGGTGGCCTGTGGCGGCGGCGAGTGGCAATTCCGGCACGAGGCGTGTAGCTTCCTCTAGCGACGGTTTCTTCATACAGTTTCTCTCTAACAATATTTATAATGTGTTTGTCGTGTTAGTTTTCTATTTCACGTGATACGATAAAATCTGGATGATTTTGCCCCTGCGTATTCGTGATTCAGTTTTGCATTCGATCAATTGTGGGAGACTTTAGGGCTAATAGTGGTGGTCCTAAAGTGTTAAAATCATATTTCTCGTAATTTATGGACTCGGATAGGTCCGGTCTGATAAATCGGCTAATCACATTTAATTTCGAGCACTAAAGCATCATCGTGTGGGACGACAATAAGATTTGGGTTACCGTGTGGGGTAATTATTGCATGTGCTAGAAATTAGGAACTACTTGTTCTTAGTTACTACGTGCTTAAAATTGTTTATTTGATAAACTTTATCATATTATCTCTGTTATGTATCATGAGTGAAATTGTTTGTTTGAAATATCTCTTATTACACCATTAAGATATTAGAATACCTTGACCTTACCCATTTGAACATTCCCTTGATCTAATTTCGAGAATCTTACGAAATCCTGGGAATCTAAAACGGTATATATTTGCGACCCTATGTCTACTTTGTATGACTTAACTGTGATCTTGTAATTTTGATTGATTATTAAAAATGACAACACACAATTTTGATTTGGGAAATTCTAACAAAAAATGTGACTTTTCAATCTGACAACAAAAATGAGAGGTATTTTGGTTCAAAAAAGNATCACATTTAATTTCGAGCACTAACGCATCATCGTGTGGGACGACAATAAGATTTGGGTTACCGTGTGGGGTAATCATTGCATGTGCTAGAAATTAGGAACTACTTGTTCTTAGTTACTACGTGCTTAAAATTGTTTATTTGATAAACTTTATCATATTATCTCTGTGATGTATCATGAGTGAAATTGTTTGTTTGAAATATCTCTTATTACACCATTAAGATATTAGAATACCTTGACCTTACCCATTTGAACATTCCCTTGATCTAATTTCGAGAATCTTACAATTAAGTATGGTAGGGAAACTTTAACACCCGAAATTGAAGTAGCCTAATTGTTCAAACCAATCATATAAACCATTTGGGCGATTTGAAGTAGCCTAATTTAACTAGTACTACTCATGGCCCTACCCATAACTTTTGAATGGCCTTTTAGGTTGATAGCTCATTTACCAATTACCAATTACTACTTGGGCCTGACTATTGCTTGACCTAAAGCCCATTCAATACTTATATGTGTTGCCCCGTTTCCTATGTTGCAGTGTGTGAGTGAGTGACTAATGCCTTCTCCCTTTGAGCAATATTGCTACATCCGTGCTTAGTACTTCATTTGCAGTCTTGTCTATCCCTTTTCCCTTAGCCTTTGTCGCTATTTGTTGCTGCAACACAACTTATATGTGTCCTTTGCGGGCAAGCCAAGAAAGCAACCGAGTTCGGGAGTGGTTTATAGTTTAGGTTTGAAGATTGTGGTGTTTGATTCGATATATTGGCGGTATACTAAGCCCGTAATACTTGGTGATCGATTTTGCTTTCAACACTTATAAATTAGTTTACGTTTTTATCTTTAGTCGATATGAGATTTTATTCCTCAACATACCCCTACAAGATTGTGGCTCATTTGATTTGAGCAATATTGCTACATCCGTCCTTAGTACTTCCTTTGCAGTCTTGTCTCTCCCTTTTCCCTTAGCCTTTGTGGCTATTTGTTGCTGCAACACAACTTATATGTGTCCTTTGCGGGCAAGCCAAGAAAGCAACCGAGTTTGTGAGTGGTTTATAGTTTAGGTTTGAAGATTGTGGTGTTTGATTCGATATATTGGCGGTATACTAAGCCCGTAATACTTGGTGATCGATTTTTCTTTCAAAACTTATAAATTAGTTTACGTTTTTATCTTTAGTCGATATGAGATTTTATTCCTGAACATACCCCTACAAGATTGTGGCTCATTTGAGCAAACTAATCTTGAAATTCACATGCTTAGTTTTTTAAGTCTTAATCGGATAGAGTAACTGTTGGAGTTAATGTGGTCTGATACCATATTATGACTTGAGGTCCATACTAAAAGATCAGATTTTTTAAGAGGAATAGGGCAAACCCTTGTAAATTGATTTATATTTGCATCTTTATTCGATATGAGATTTTATTTTTTTATATGCTCCACAAGATGGTGACTCATTTGAGCAGACTAATTTTGAAATTCATGTGCTCATTTTTTAAATTTTAATCGGATCGAATTGCTCGTTAGAGTCTAATGAGCTCTGATACCATGTTAAGACTTGGGAATCCAACTTAAAATCTCAACCTTATTAAAATGAGTAGCCAAAGCCCTTATATGTGGGTCTATATTTTCATTTTTATTTGATGTGAGATTTATCCCTTAACATGCCCCCCCCCAACAAATGGTTGCTCGTTTGAGTAAATCAATATTGAAATCTGCATGCTCATTTTTTAAGTCTCAATCAAACTGAATTGCTCGTTGGAGCTTAATGACTCTGTTATCATATTGAAACATGGGGTTCCATCTTAACCTTATTAAGAGGAGTAGCTCAAATTCTTTAAAATTAGTCTACATTTTCATCTTTATTCGATGTGGAATTTTATCCCTTAACAAAGATAATATTGCATGAATAGCTCAACACAAAGGAGAATTTATTAAAGGAGATTGAACACAAGATATTTCACCAAAATTCTATGTTACACTTGACCTTATTAAAAGAGACGATAATGATATTCAAAAAATCCATTCAAAATATAATCTAGCAGACTTGTTCACAGAAGCATTACCTACTGCAACATTTGGGAAGTCAGCTCACAATATCGAAGTGTTTTGATTTAGAGATCTCAAGTGATGTTTCCAAGAGAGAGTAAAATACTTGATGCATTTTTTTCCCTGGATTGAGGTTTTGTCCCACTGAGTTTTACGGCAAGGTTTTTAGTGAGGCAGTATTCATCCCGTGTTCAAGAAAACAATGTACTTTCTTTTTCTTCCTACGATTTTCCTAATAAGGTTTGAACGTGCCATATTCTTTGAAAACGACATCCAAGGAGGAGTGTCATAAATGTTGTGCATGTCTTAAACAGACATGAATTGAGTTCTTATAAATGTATTCATTACTTCTATAATTACTGATAAAATAATGTAAATGCTTGCAAATAGGCTTTTGTAAGAATCTGTGGAAGATATAAGCAAGAAACAAAGTAAATCAAATTAACAATTGTCTTTTAACTTTTGTGTAGTCTTTATATTGATTCTTTTTATTCTTGTTTAAATTTATGACAGATCACTTCTTAATTGATTTATCAAAGTAACATTAAATTCTAATGACCATATTTTGGTTACAGCTGATTTACTATCCATAGTTCCATGGAACAAAAAAATTATAAAAAATGGTAACATTACAAAATAGATCTCTTCCAACAGACAAGATAAAAATATAATCAACTGAGTTGGTTGAGGTAGCGGTGTTGGGAAGGGGGATTGCTGGCAAAGGCAATGACTATGATGGTTGTTTACGAGGGTGGTCTCTGAACAAGACAGATCCACGAGAGGCTGCAGTGGCTGGAGCCTTTCAGATATAATAGTTTAAGATAAATATTGTTTGTATTAACTCCATCTGGGATTTCGTGGCTAAACCAGACATGGGCATGTGATTAATGATATACAAGGAAGTGTTAAATGCATGACACCAAAATGAAGCTGGGATAGTGGCATGGTGAAGGAGTGCGAGTCTAGTTTCTACTGTGGCGGTGTAGGCATTCAGGGAAGCCATTGCGTGTCATGGGATAAATCTCACATTGAATATAATAGTTTAAGATAAATATTGTTTATGTATTGTTAGAGTATATAAGACAAAAGAGGAGGGAAACTAAGTTCAATTGACACAAGAAAATAGGTAGTACATGGCTCCAAAATATAGCCGTACATTGATGCAAAATAAAATGATTTTCTATCACCTTTTCTANTTGTGGTAGGACCAAACTAGTCTAACAAATTACAACATGAAGTGCTCGACCATTAACACAAAAATGTGTGACTGTATAGAAAACAAAATGTGACTTAACAACAACAAAAATGTCACACTTAATTCATCACTCCTCCTTGATACTTTTGTTGGAAACACCAAGACAAATTCCTTTAGTGTTTCAAACCTTTTCTTAGGCATTGCTTTAGTGAATATATCTGCTACTTGTTATTCATAACTGCAGTGCATCAACTTCACCTATTTCTTCTCTTGAGCTTCTCTGATGAAATGATATTTGATATTTATGTGTTTAGTTTTTCCATGAAATACCGAATTCTTCACAATTGCCACAGCTGATTGATTATGACATGAAATTGTGGTTGCCTCAGATTGTTTGTGCTTCAGATCATTCAAAACTTTTCTCAGCCATATGGCTTGATTTGTTGCTTCAGTTGCTGCTATATACTTTCCTTCAGCTGTAGATTGGGCTAGATTTTTTGCTTAATTGAGTTCCAGCAAACAAGACTTGATCCAGCATAGAAGGCATGACCTGAGGTACTCTTCATATCATGCAGTGAACCAGTCCAATCACTATAAGTGAATCCTGTCAACACCAGCTTTTCTGATTTTCTGAAGCTGATTCCATAGTCCTCTATCCCTTTGATATACCTCAACACTCTTTTAGTAGCTTGGAAGTGAAATTCGCTTGGCTCTTGTCTGAATCTTGATAACATATTTACAGCAAACATTATGTCAGGTCTTGTAGCTGAAAGATACAACAAACAACCAACCAGACTTCTATATGTTTTCCCATCAATTTTGATTGCACCATCATCTTTTATCATCTTTAAATTCAGGACTAGAGGAGTGTTAACAGGTTTGTAATTCTCCATGTGGAACTTTTTTAACACTTCCTTAGCATATCTTTTCTTGCAAACAAAGATTCCTTCATCAGTTTGATCAACCTCCATTCCAAGAAAATACTTCATTTCACCTAGATCAGTCATTTCAAAATCCTTCTTCAATTCATTCTTTATCTCATTAATCAAGGCTTCACAGCCTGTGATTAAGATATCATCAACATAATGTGAAATGATGAGCAGATCCTCCTCCACTGGTTTGACATACAAAGTTTGCTCATTAACACTTTTATTGAAGCCAAGGCTACATAGATGGCTGTCAATTTTGTTATACCAGCTCATTGGCGCCTGCTTCAAGCCATACAAAGCTTTTCTCAGCAAGTATACTTTATCTTCTCCTCCTTTTTTAACAAAGCCCTCAGGTTGCTCAATGAAGATTTCCTCATTCAAGTCTCCATTCAAAAAAGCAGATTTTACATCTAGCTAATGTATCTTCCAATTTGAATGAGCACCCATTGCAAATAGATCTCTTATAGTCTCAAGTCTTGCCACAGGTGCAAATGTATCAGTAAAGTCAATCCCAAACTGCTGAGAATTACCTTTAACCACTAGCCTAGCCTTGTGTTTATTGATTGAACCATCTGCGTTAAACTTTGTTCTGAACACCCATTTGACTCCAATGATGTTCTTGTTTCTTGGTCTGTCAACAAACAGCCAAGTATCATTCTTTTCAATTGCTACTAGCTCAAGCTTCATAGCTTCCATCCATTCCTTAGAATGTGTTGCGTCTTCATAGCTTGCTGGTTCCAGATTTGCAGAATTACAAGTGGCATAAATGT